>ML314911.1:0-103001 GCA_005239505.1 Nicotiana paniculata | reverse complement strand
CTTCAGTTGACCAGTGAAACCGGCTATTATCATTTCTGCAATAGCTCTATCTGTATTTTTATTTATTATTACTACTACTACTGCTGCTGCTGCTGCTGCTGCTACTACTACTACTACAGGCTTGACATTTATTGGGTACCGTTGTTACTGAGACTTTAATCATCTTTCATGACCCAATTTAACCGTCTGAAAGGTGTCGTGACGGCACCTAGTCCTTACGACTAGGTAAGCCTAATATTACGAAGTAAATATGCAGCACAAGATAAAATGACAGGTATGTCATCGAGTTATACAGTTTAGGCTAAACACAGATAAGGGCAAAATGGGGATCGAACTAAGCATGCCGCACAAAAATGTCAAATAAGCAGTTAAAACACGTAAGCATGCTTCCCTAATCTAGACTAAGCAATTAAACATAATAGTGCAGTTTAATAAGGGAAAAACAGTTTATGACCTAGAAAGGAAAAACATGATTTTTGCAACAATAGCCCGTGTACGTGCTCGTCACCTCACGTACACGACGCTCACACATCAAATAACACCAAACATCCTAAGGGGAAGTTCCCCAACACAAGGTTAGGCAAGCCATTTACCTCGTACCGCTCAAATCAACCTCATATCACACTCTTTCCACGAGTATCCAACTCCGGATGGCCCAAATCTAATCAAATCAATTGTTTAATATAAATAATACTACAAGTAACTACTTTAGCTAATGAATTCGAAGCTAAGGAATGAAAATAGGGAAAACGCCCAAAAAGTCTCCCGGGGCCCACGTCTCGAAATCGGGTAAAAATCACAAATTAATACACATTCACTCACGAGTTCATTCGGACAAAAATCATCCAAATCCGACGTCTAATTCCAATTCAAACCTCGGATTTTCAATTGGGGAACCTTTCCTCCATTCCCAAACTTCTATCCTCAAATCCCTTAATTAGAGGAGGAAAACAACAATAGATTAATGTAATGTGTTCAAAATAGAGTTAGAATTAGTTACCCAATAGTTCTCCCTCAAAATCCCTCGAGAATTCGCCTCCCACCGAGCTCTAAATCTAATTTTGTGTTATGAAATTTCAAACCCTCGAAATCCCCTTTTCTGCCCAGCGATATCCGCATCTGCGCTCCCGCACCTGCGGAAAAATCATCGCAGGTGCGAAGGTCACTTATCTGGGCTAAGGCCGCATATGCAGTCACTGGGCCGCATCTGCGGTTCCGCACCTGCGGTCCCTGCTGCGTAGGTCCATTTCCGCTTCTGTGGTGACCCATCCGCTTCTGCGGCACTGCACCTGCGGTCCAATATCCGCAGGTGCGAAAATAACAGGTGCAACAACTTCAACAAAGGTATAAGTCACAAACCAATCCGTTTAGCATCTGAAACTCCCCCGAGGCCCCCGGGACCTCAATCAAATATACCAACCATCCCTAAAACATCATTCAAACTTAGTCGAGCTTTTAAACCACATCGAATAACATAAAAAACATGGATTAAGCACGTATTCAAGCTTAAGAACTTACGATTTACCAAATTCTACAAACGACATTGAAACACATCAAACCTAGTCCGGATGACCTCAAATTTTACGCACAGGTCACAAATGACACTGCGAACCTACAACCACTTTCGGAATCCCATTCCGAGGTCGATATCAAAATTTTCACTATCGGTTGAAATTGCCGAAAATCCAACTTTCGCCAATTCAAGCCTAAATCTACTACAGACCTCCAAAACACATTCCAGACGCGCTCGTAAAGCCCAAAATTACTCAACGGAGCTAACGGAGTCGACGGAATTTCATTCCAGATCCGTCTTCACACAGTTTCGACTACGGTCCAAATTCTAAGGCTTAACTCACACATAGGTACTAAGTGTTCCAAAACTCTCGAATTCCACAACTAAACACTCCGAAAAAATCCCAAAAGCAGAAATAAATGTGGGGAAAGCAGTTATTAGGGGACCGGGGCTATAACGACCGACCAGGTTGTTACATCATTATTTCAGTTATTACTGCATAAATGTTAAACTTACCTAGTTTTAGAGACTAGGTGAAATCACGACATATTACAAAGGGAAATCGGGGTCGTGACACAAAGGAAGATGCATACTTATTTGGAACTGGGCAAAAAAAGAGAACAATATCAAAGACTATCAATCCAAGGATGACGTAATATGAAGGTGAACATGACAGGAACATGAGTTATATGTGGTTGTAATAGTGGCATCAATAAAATTGCAGAATGAGGAGTGTCGTACAACAATATATATTTTCAACTAAATGTGTTGTATAAAAGTCTCATAACCCATTATATATGAGATTTTCTTGTTTATGTTTCCTTATGCAACTATTTGCATTGACATTCATTCATATTATTGTTGAGCGTCAATGTAGATTTTGGCTTGATAACATCCAATATTGACACATACTTTCTCTTTTGACCTTGTATTACTAGGATTTTGGCAATATTTATTATCATATGCGAACCAAGAAGATAAGTAGCATCACTAGACAAGTTATACAATAATTGCATGTTAAGACAATGCACTCAAATTTGGAGGTCCTGGAGAAATAGTTACATATCATAAATAGTTGAGTCTGATAAGTAAGTGTCACTCCTTTTTGGAACTCGACAAATTTGTATCAACAAACTTGATTTGAACTAAAATATAATTTGTATTTTTTATATAGTTTATATTATATAAATTTTATTTCAAATGAAAAGCTAGTTCGAGTTTACAGATAGTATTAAATGGATCATCTCAAATTCAACAAAAAATACTTTTGACTATAACTCACGGTTTAAGTATTATTACTGGAAAAAAATGAGAAATTGATGTCTTAATTTACATAAAATATTAAATGCTTGACCATCCAAATTCGACCCAAGCCATTGGTTTGAACTAAAAAATGATTATTATACTTGACTTAACATAAAATTCATGTGTGTTTGATAATGATGCAAAATATTTTAAATGAAAAATAATCTTATTTAATTTTGGATGTTTAGTTAGAAAGAAAATAATAAAGTCTCAAAAATATTTATATATAATTAAGAATAGCTCTATGAGGGGTTATAGTTGGAGACAATGACGGATACATAATTTATAAATTGTGGGGTTTTTACTGATTTTAGTGTAAATTTAAAGTTGTGAAACTTGATTAAAGTTATTGTTGAATTGCTAAGTATTTTCCATCAAGACATAAAATAATTTGGTCAAAGCCAATAGATGCTTTTTGAGACTTTATTAGATCTGATAAATGTAGATCTGCCACTAGGTGGAAAGGGACAACGAGTTGGGCGTAATTATGCATATCAGTTTGACTTATCTGTTATTAAATTATAAATTTCGTAATTCGCTAGTTATCCAATAAGACAATGGGTTGATTGGTATCGGATTAACAATTATCGAAAGGTTATCGAGCGGTTTATTGGCTAAACCAAATAACTTTTCTTTGAACAATTCTACGCTTGTGAATACCAAGCGGCCAAACAGTGGCGGATGCAGTATCTCCATGAAGGGGGTTCAAAAATTTCTTTTGTAGCTAGTGGAAATTAAACCTATGACCTTATCAAGGTTTTGATCCCCCTTGACCATTAAACTACACTTCTGAGTTGTGTTAAGGGGGTTCAAAACTTAATATATATAGATAAAAAATAAATTTTACCTTATATATAGTGTAATTTTTCGGCCTTCCGCCCCTCTAAATCCTCCCCTGCGGCCAAACTGCATAGTTCACTGGTTCAACTTACATTCATAATCCTCAGTACTTCACTCAATGAAGACTTGCGTGGAGTACAAAGAACAATCTCTGGAACAAACTTTTTGAATACTCTTAATAAAAAAAAAGGTAGAATTTGAAACTCTTAAACACCACGAGAAAGATGTGGGGCTCACCCGTGAAGGCCAAGTATGCTGCTAAAACTTAAATTGTAGGGCCGTCTTTGGTATAACGTTGAAAGAAACAATAAGGGTCTGCTTGGAAAGCCCCGTGTAATTACTAAGGTAGTAATTACACAACCTGGTAATTAGTTAATTACATAGTATTATAATTATAATGACTTGTTTGTTTGTCATGATATAATTACAGTGTAATTACATATGTCATGTTTAGTTGTACAAATATAATTACATAGATAAATAATTTTTTTTTCAAATTAACATGTAAAATAATTTTTAATGTATGATAAATATTTATATGTATAATAGATATTAAATATTATTACATATTGAAATAAAAAAAGGAATTGAAACGGTTGCCTTGTAATTATATCATGCAATTACACCTAATTCTTTACCCCCTTCAAAAAATTGGAAAGCGTAATTACTTCCTCCCAATTACACTCAATTCCTCGTCAACCAAGTATTACTTGGTCAAACAAACATGCCAAAGTATGTAATTACACCAATTACATCTAATTTCAATTCTCATGTGACTTTCCAAATATGCTCTAAGATAAAATGGGTAAGTCTATCAACTTAATAAGTGACAACTGAAAACTTGAAGGCATTTTCAAATTTATTTTCTGATAGTACTCCTATAGCTTCTGTTGAAAAGGGAGGTAAACAAAGTATACATGGATTTAGCCGTTTGGATTTCCAATAGTACTTAATATACATAGAGGTAAAAGTATAAATATAAAAGTTCTTAACATGTTAACGGATTATCCGATAAGAAAATTGAGTAATCCGCCTCCAAACCGTTAAGCCATTAATTATAATCTCAATCTGTTCACCATCTATTACTCCGATAACCCCATAACAATAAATTAATAAGCCATCGATTCAATTCGATTAATAGTTACGGTTCGATTTTGAACAACCCTAATTGGGCAGGACAAGGGCAAAAGCAGTTGGTAGGGTTAAAATTGATATTGGAAATTTCCCCTTAAGGATAACCATTTCTTTAAATTGAAGAAAAACGTATTGATAAGGAACCATCCAAAATTGAAAACCAAACACACACCTTTGGGGGGCTAGATACTCACAAGATACGAATCTAGGACACGTGTCCAAAGCAGAACATACGATTTCTCCTCATGTAATACTTCCTGCATTTTGATTGGTTGAGGATGACAACTTTTGTTTCCAGTTGGACCTCGTAACCACATTACGTGTAACAGACACTTCATCCCATTTCATCCGGTTAGGGTTTCATTTTTGGCCAAATCCCTTTAGGATAAGCAAAACAAGCATTGGCACAAACTGCAGGCATATTCCTCATATTCTTCCTCGTACATCCAGCTTCCCATTTTCATTTTCAGCTATCTATTATAAGCAAACAAAAGCCCCCAATAACACCAGCCCAATTTAAAACAGGAACAATCTTTGATATACCCAATTGAGAAAATCAATCAGTCAATCATGGCAACTTCTCAGATTTTGCAGACAGAACAAGATCTTCTCATGATGTCTTCCCTTTTTGATGATTCCAAAGGTGCAAACTTTTGGTTACTTTTATTTTGCAGTACAATTCAATATCTAACAGTTTATGATTTTATTGGAATTTTGAAATTTATTCCCTTTTCTAAAGTGAATCTTGATGGGCTTATGCTATGTTTAGTTCATTTTATTATTATGGGCCTGAATCCAACTCTATACTGCTACTTTGTGTTGTGATTCTCATGGTAATTTGGAAATATCGGTATTTATTCCCAAGGGATGGATTGCAGGAGAAAATGTGAAGTCCCGAGGGATAGCTATCGAGAAAAAGATCGAGTTTCTTGAAAGCTTGGCTGGAAAAGTAATTTTCTTTGCATCTATTTTTGGCAGTCAATTTATTTTTATTGACTTAAATACTCATACCCACTTCTCATTTTGGTAATTGCTATTGTGATCTCAGTTTTTGAGATTAAAGGGTTTGTCTATTTTGTATCTGCAATTCATATCATAGCTTGATTGGTAAGTAGATGATTAGCTCCTCAATTGGTTTAATTCAACATGCTTGGTGGAGCGACCATTATAATAGTAGTGTTTAGGGTTGGGTAGTTTCTTTGCATTTTGAAAACTTGAATCTAACATGGGTTTCCAAGATTCTTTTCTTGTTTATCCAACTAATATGTATTTGGAAGTTGTATATTCCGAGTTAAATATGCCAAAGGTATTATCATTTCAGGTCAGCAACAGGAGATCTCGCAGATGGTTGAACGATCGTCTTTTAATGGAACTTGTTCCTCGTTTGAATGCAGAAGAAATTAGAGGGCTGTTTGCCCCACCACCTTTTGGTAAGATTTGTTTGGGAGTGGTATTATTCCATAATTGATCATTTACTGTTCTGAGTGATGTACATCCGTTGGTTCCTTTTGGAAGCAAGCTTTGGAGACAGTTTGTCACCTTCCCTAATACTGATAAAACATAAGGTGCCCAGGTTACACTGATAGAACATAATGGACCCTATGCCTTACGAATTTGGATTAGTCGGGCCAATGGGTTCCGGATACCAAATGGTTATATCAAAAAAAGCATCATTATCTGAAAAAAAAAAACAAAAAACAAAAAACTAACGTGAGTCAATTTGGATAAAGCTTGTGGCATCAGAGCTGGATATGCAGTTTTAATTATCTTTTGGTATTACAAGCAGTTCTTAATTTTCTAGCTACTATTAGTGGAGGTTAAGTTTCTACATTCATTGTCTTCGCTGAAGTTGAAACATCTTGAAGCAAAAGAAAACACATTTTCTAGCAAAGAAGGATGCCTGCCTGGCCAAGATTGTTTAGCACAATGATTTTTGCACATACACTTCTTTCTTGCTAAAAGAAAAAAATATTATCATACATACTGCATCGAGAGCTTTTTTTTTGTCCAGGGAAACATTTGTATCATCCTTCATCTTTTCCTCTGAACATGATACAGTCGTACATATATGTCTTCTTTGTCACAGTTTGTTTATATTATAAAGAGCACAAAATATGTTAATATTAAATAGGAAAACAAGAAAAAGGAAGAAATGCCGTATCATTGCACCAAGAGTGATGAGGGCTTTGAGTTAAAATATCTTGAAGTAGAAGCAGAAGTGCATATGTTTTCAAGCAGGGTTGTGAATGTGATAATGGTCCAGTTATAACTCATGGTTGTGATTTTATATTTTTACATAGCGTTTCATCTTAGTCAGATAGAAGCTCTTCGGCTGTTCATACTCTTTTGTCAAATATATATACTTTTCAGTTGAACTTTTTTTTCTATAAGAATAAGTGCTTTTCCATTGAACTTATTACACGCTAAATTTTATTTTTGCTATTAACATATTAACATTTCTTTTTCTGTAGGTGATGATGTGCCACTCTCAGTATTTTGCTTGACGAATGTGGAGGAGTGGGACAAATTCAGGAATATAGACATGGATAAGGAGGTTATTATGTTTTCCTGTTTCCGTAAAGTGTATTTACTTCCTAAAAACCTGGCAACATTTACTTCGAGTAGTTTTATAAAAAACGATGACTTCTTTCGCTGCTTTGTATTTTAAGCCCCTTCTTTTTTGATAAGCATGCATTCTTTACTTTGGTTTTCCTGGAGAATGATTTACTTAAGACAATTTAGCGATATGAAAAGCTTGTTGTTACTTCATAGTTAAATTGAACTACTTATTAAAGCATAGTTCATTATTGATTAATAATTTTACTATATGAAATTCATGGCTCTTGATGTAGTATGTCTTCACCCCTCTGTTTCAAAAGTTTGCATTTTTATTTAATTCAATGTAGTGACGTTGCCTCTTTGTCCTTTTAGGGTAGGGGTAAGGCTGCATACGTCTCACCCTCCCCTCCCCAGACCCCACTTGTGGGACTGGGCTTGTTGTTGTTGCTGTTGTCAACGTAGTGACACTCTTTCTTGGAATTTGACTTGTGATGTTGCAAAATTGTCTTATGGTCTCCTATATGCTCTTATTTGGTTAGGCTACCATAATGGATGCTCTTGAAGGCAAAACATCGAGGCAAAAAAAAAGTGTGGATAATGATAAGGTTGCGGTGTTGACTGCATGGCATAGAGTGGATTGTCGAACAAGAGAGGCACTTCGACGTAACTTTCTCCCTGAATTGGTCAGCAGCTATGAGGTATTATTCCTGAGAATTATTGGGCCCCTTGTCTTCAATTTGTTCTTCTGTATGCGTTGTTCTTGTGCAAATGTTATTCAGCCATTGCATCTGTTATTGTTCTGAAGGTGTTGCAGCAAACACCGACTTGATATTTATTAAGGTTCTGATAGAAGTTTAAGCTTGTTGATCCTCCAAGGGAGGTGGCCAGTGATTGCTGAGTTGAAGTGACAAACCTTGGGAACTCCAGTAGAGCTAACAATGAACTCTTTTCATCTATCTAAATTCATGGGGAGAGTTACCTCATACTTGTGCCGGTAGGAGGTAGCAGGTATTCCACGAATAGTTACGGCGCACGCTGGCCCGAACACCATTGTTATTAAAAAAGAAAATTTAAGCTTGTTCTGCGGGCTGATTGGTTTACCTTGGGATTACTGGATCTGCAAGATAATCTACATGCTCACGTGAAACAACGTAGATGTCGTACTCGATTGGAGATTACTGTAATAAGCAGAAATAACATGGATTTTCTTTTAGGCTTGGCTATAAACTGTAGTTTGGGTGTGGGGAATGGGTCCATGCTTGCTGTAGCATTAGGAGTGGGCCAAGCCAAGTTATGTACTTCATTTGTTATGTACAAATGTTTTGCGTATGGAATCATCTAGGTGGCTGCTTTCCTTTCTTGCCCTGTTTCCTTTTCCCTTTCATGTCTTTTAGTTAGCCTAGATCTTTTTGCTCTTATAATTTGTGGGATTCTCTTAAATAACCTTACCCCCGGTGGTATTTCTGATAGTTCATAGGATTTGAGTTTTACGTTTTCATTGTTTTACGCTGCCTCTCCAACCGTTTTCTCTTCCCCTTCTTTTGTTTCTGTTGTTAACAAGAGGTTTTGGATATTTTACTGTAGCAATGTGTCCGAGCATTTGTGGAGAGTGGTGATGGAGAGGTGCTTGTGCTACGGGTTCAAGACCCCTTCCATCGGTTATTGCTGCATGGTGTTTGTGAGGTATGCTTTGCGGAGCAATAATGTTTCATTCCTCATTGCAGCACTACGTCATATATGTTACAATAACATTGAGCACTGCTTCAACTTCGGGTCTGACGTGAGCGTTGAACTTGAATTTGGAATGGCTGTAGAACAGCGCCTCTAGATGTTCAAAGTTGTATTGTTAAGTAAGAAGAAAACTATCTGCTTAGTGTCAGGATACGTTGCCTTTACATTAAAGAGAATGCACATATGATGCTAATCTGATATCTGATACGTGGACTAGTCTTTTATGGTCATCTTATGACTGCTTTTACTTGTGTTTTAACAGTTTTACAACTTGGTCTCCGTAACGACCTCACAAACAGAAGGCAACAAGGCTGTGAAAGTGACTAAGATAAAGAAGAAGAAGAAGGCAGGTTCAGCTGATCTTCCAAGTATTACACTTTGCAACTTTCTGAAGATGGCAAAAGAAGGGTTCTGGTGATTCATTTCGCCAGTATCTAGCCCTTGTATCATTACTATGTTGTGCATTATCTTAATTTACTCATTAACATCAAATATGGTTGTTCCCGCGGCAATTCCGACGACTGTACTAATAAATTAATGACTTGAATTGTGGGTGCTTCGTGTTTGGAAATGTCTTGTTTCTGGGGGCACCTGTCTAGGGATGGTTGTAAGGGGAGTCTAAATTGCTTTGTATATATTGCAGAAATAAACATACCATGTGATTATTACTGGATTTCTTCCTTCTCTGCTCTGTTCATTTTTCTCGGATCTCAAGGTTCCTATATTGTGGAGGAAACAAAAATTTCTGCATCGCCTAGTAGAAACCTATTAGATAGTTTACTTTGGTGAACGACTTATATAACATAGTATATCTTTGGCGTTTCAGTTCTGGAAAGAATGACATGGTGGATATCTTGTACTTAGAGAGTTGGTATTGGCCAAGTAAAAGAACTAGTATAAAGNGTTGAAACACAATTCTCCATTGCAATAGTTTTTTCTTCCCCCCCCCCCCCCCCCCCCCCCTCACCACCCAACCCAATCAATCCGAGAACAGTCATAGGGGAGTTATTCTCTTTAGTGGCCTCTTTCTCTGTTCGTGTGACAATGACAAGCAGCCTACTGTAATCTCACAAGTTGAGTATGGAGAGAACAGTGCGTATGCAAATTTTATCCCTAGCTTGAGAAGGGAGAGAGGAGAGTAATAAACAGAAACGACAGCAAGATAATAAGAAATTTTAGTCGTCTCTTTCTCTGTTCGTGTGACAATAACAAGAGAAACAACAGCAAGATAATAAGAAACTGAAAACGACAAGTAGTGACAAAAACTTACGAATAACAAAATACAAGACTAATACTAATACTACTTATTAATTCTCAACCTCCACACCTTCCTATCAAGTATAATGCCTTAGTAAGACTTTACTTTTCCTCAAACCCATCAAGGCCAATCTTACATCTCCTTGCTGGGGCATCTGCAATTCACAACTTTACATGCCCAGACCATCTAAGCTTCGTGTCCCTCGTCTTATCATCCACTAAGGCTACCCCAACGAATAACTTCATTCCTCACAAGTAGTTGAAAAATATAAGTAGCTAAGTATTTGTTTGTCTTGTTTTAAGCTTACTTTTATTTTGGCAAGTGGGTAGGAATCCAACAACTACCGATGACTAAGAATAGAACTAGAAAAGGTAGTGTCAAAATGAGATAAAATAATGCAAGTTATTGATATAGAATCATATATGAAATTTGCAATTACTGATGGTTGCAGTCGCCGGCTGAGGTTCACTCTGTATAGTCAATGAGAAAGAATAAAAAACAAAGGTTGGCAAATGCAGTTTGATCTTGGGTAACTTGATCGCCAAGAGCCATCCGCTGACTTAAGTGACACTGCGACTGCTTTATCAACTAGTCCCTATAAAATCCTCAATATCTCGTGTTTATACCAGGCTACCAATTTCTTCCTTGTTTGTTTAGTACAATGGACATGAAACCCGTGAAGTACTGTGTGGTAAGTAATTTCATTTATGTTTGTTGAATGGTATTTTCATTAATGGTTTGTTGAACTCACAGGTAGATGCGTTCACTGACGCAGCATTCAAAGGGAACCCAGCAGCAGTTTGCTTATTAGAAGAAGAAAAAGATGAGAAATGGTTACAGTGTGTTGCTACTGAGTTCAATATGTCTCAAACTTGTTATCTCACTCCACTTACCCTATCTAATGAAGCTAATCCCACATTTGGCCTTCGTTGGTTCACTCCTGTTACTGAGGTCACCCTATCTAGCTACCTCCTCTTTCAATTTCAAAACAACTGTTACTCAATTCTCATTAGCTTTAGAATTTCATTTGTGCTTTGCAGGTAGATCTATGTGGACATGCAACACTAGCAGCTGCACACTTTCTATTTGCCTATGGCTTTGTTAAAACTGATACTGTTGAGTTTTCAACAAAATCAGGAATTTTAACTGCTAAAAGAGTTCAAGAAGCCAAAGCTCCAAATTCTCAGGACGACTGGCCAACAGGTTACTCAATTGAATTGGACTTTCCTGTTCTAAAAGTAGCCGAGACCAATTTTGCCGATGTTCCTGCAATTTCAAAAAGCTTGAATGGTGCATGTGTGGTTGAGATGCTTGAGACATCTAAGAGTGATCTTTTTGTACGTAATTCATCTGGTATTTTCTTTTAAATTTACCCAAGTGCATAAGATAAAAATTCATGTAAAAGCAACTCAGGCAAGTCTCTCTTACAAAGGTACAAACATGGACATTCAAGAAAGAATTTTTTGTTTCATTCTTTTGGAAAAAAATGATGGGGTACGTTGTCTACATCACACCCCTTGAGTTGCGGCCCTTCCTTGGACCCTACATGAATGTGGGATACTTTGTGTGCCGGGCTGCTCTTTTCTTTTGAAGAAAAAGACATTTCTTTCAAAGTCAGGAGGAAGAGATGCTAGATAAAATTAGTAAAAATTAGTCCTTCCTAGGGAAATGAAGATAATTCATGGTGCTTTTGCAGATTTTACTCCCATCAGGGGAGGCAGTGGCCGAATGCCAACCTCAGCTTGATCAAATAAAGACTTCCCCTGGCAGAGGAATAATAATAACCGGACCTGCTCCACAGGGTTCTGGCTTTGATTTTTGTAGTCGCTTCTTCTGCCCAAAGTTCGGAATCAATGAGGTAATTTCTAGCACTTGAAGTTGAATCTACTGTGAGCATGTACAATATTGTGTTCAAGCAGATCATAGTCACTGAAAAAGGTGGTACTGAATTTACACATCCTAGAGAATTGAGGCCAGTTATATAGATAGTATTCATCATGTCTTCGTATAACGACAACTGCATATGTAAACATCTATATTTTTGTATAGCTGATACTTCTTAGATGTCTCACCTGTTCTCTTCTTGCATAAATTTTTATTTTTCTTTAAACAAAACTTTTCAGGATCCTGTTTGTGGAAGTGCTCATTGTGCCTTGGCTCCTTATTGGCGTAAAAAGCTCGGCAAATGTGACTTTGTTGCTTTAGCGGTACTTCCTCTCTTCCTCCAACTTCCCTTATACCCCTTATCAGGAACCAAATGCACAAGCTGAAATTCTTATTCATGTTTTTGTGGTTCAGGCCTCACCTAGAGGTGGCGTCGTAAAACTGCATCTTGACGAGGAGAATCAAAGGGTTATTCTGAGAGGGAAAGCTGTTACTGTCATGGAAGGTTCTCTTCTAGTATAATGTAGCTAGGAGTGGACATGATAATTTTAATAAATTGGTGGAAGTTTGTGTTTTCTTGAATAACACCACCAACATTCTATAATCTCTAAATTGGTTTTGGTTATGTACTTCACTGTGACTCTTGAAGCATTTATAAGTTTCCAATGTGTTTAAACATTTACTTCTGTAGTTCTGTGCTTTGCTTTCATTAATTACATCTCCATATATTCAAGCCATTATCTGATCAGAGGGATGGAAGCTCATTAACTGAGTTGTCTATAATGAACTTCGCATACCTACAAGTAGTGCACAGTTTGTACTATCATCAAAGTTGATGCAATAGATTATTTTAGTACAACAGAAAATGTTTTCTTGGAAAACAAATAGTAATCTTATTCAAGATCAAACTTTCAATGAGGAAATTGCAGAACATATAAGGCTAAATGTGCATTATGAAGGCGGTGAGGGATATTGGGATAGGTCATACTGGATGCCAACTCCTCCAGGCAAGTTCACTGTTAGCAGTGCTTGACAATTATTAAGGCATAAGGCTGATCCTAATCAGGAATTCAAGTTAATGTGGTTTAAAAGATTACCATTCAAGATATCCTTCTTCTTGTGGAGATTGTGGAGGTAGAAAATAGCCACTGATGATATGAGGAGGAGGCAAGGGCAAATATTGATGTCTAGGTGTTGGTATTGTTAAGAGCCCCAAGAGGAATCCATTGAGCATATATTTGTCACAAGTCCTACTGCCTCTAAAGTATGGAACTTGTTCATGGGGGTTGCTGCAATTACTGTGCCATTGATTCAATTGAAGCAGGTTATAAGGCATTGGTGGTATGCTCAATGTTGTCCAAAGTTAAAGCCATTATTTCAAGCAGTACCGGCTATCATCACTTGGGAACTTTGGAAGAGAAGAAATACAGGTAAACATGAGGGTTCAATGTCCACAAATAGGGTGATTCATGAGATCAATAGGACATTGCATCAACTGACAAAGGTGAGGTATGCTTGGATACCTAATATTCCAGTGTTATGACCAGACATAATTCAATATTTTGAAGGATATAAACCTATATTGATCACTACAAGAGTAACATGGCAGCTTCCTTTTCATGGTTGGTACAAATACAATACCGATGGAGCCTCAAAAGAAAATCCTGGTCCTACCTCCTTAAGCTTTTGTGTGAGGAATGATGAAGGTGATGTGGTGTATGCAAGGGCAGTAGACCTGGGGGTGACAACTAATATGGTGGCTGAAGCTAAGGTTATTCTTCAAGGATTGGAATACCGTGTGGAGCATGATCTTCACCCTCTCATATTGGAGGCTGATTCATTGGTGATGAAGAAAGTGATAGAAGGGGAATGATATTCTCCTTGGGTAATTGCAAATGATGTGAAGAAATTATAGAGATGAAGGGAAACTTCAATGTGATCTTTCAACATGTGTTCAGAGAAGGCAACTCAGTGGCGAATTTTATAGCTAACATTGTGTTTTCTTTTGCAGGTACATCTGAGTTTCATTCGTTCTCTGAACTGCCTAGTGCAAGGGAGGAGGTTGATCAATCTAGACAAATCTCAAACACCTAACCTTCGGTTTAGGATAGCAAAGAGAAGAACCCCAGACTGATGGCTTCACAGGGTTGGACTTTGCACAAACCTGCATGTTTCGTTGTCTCATCCTGTATGTTATTAAGGTACTTTCTAGTGGTATTAGCATGGTCACATGCTCATTCTGGGGATGCTTTGATAGTGTACAAGAATAATGCGATAAGCAGGTGTTGGATGGTACAATTTATCTTGAGTATGATATGGCCAAATACTAAGGAAAACACTGAACCTGTCATGTGGTATTTCGGGAGATTGTTGAATCATTTCTCAGTGGTATTAGCATGCTTTCATGCTCAATCTGAGGATGGTTTAGAAATTTTTAGAATGATGTCTATACTAAAGGTTCTAGCATGGAAACATCTGAGCTTACAAGAAAAAAAAAAGGCTTAGTTACGAAGCCTGACTTTTGCCTTGCAAAGCCTGCTTAAAGCCAGCTCATGCCTGGTTTTTGCCTTGCAAAGCCTTCCTAAAGCCAGCTCACACCTGGCTTTTTCCTTGCAAAGCTTTCCTAAAGCCAGCTTAAGCCTGACTTTAGCCTTGCAAAGCCTGCCTAAAGCTAGGTCAAGCCTGGCTTTTACCTTGCAAAGCGTTCCTAAAGCCAGGCTCTTCTACATGTTAAGTTAGATGAGTGAGCACATGAGTAATACTTGGACACACTCATTTCATTGCATATATAGATCATATAGTAGCTACACTTGGAATACTATTCTGGCTTCAACTTTGTGGTGGAGATGTTTGGAATTCATTTTAGCCTATGGATAGTATACCCTGGCGCCTGGTGAGAGCTTGATAGGTGCTGCTTGGTATTTTCCACTGGTAATTGGATTCACATACACTAACATGAGAAGGAAACACTCAGCTTATTATTTTGTAATAGCTAGTTCATTAGATTTTAGCTTTTCTATCCTTTTAGTAGCTAGTAGCTTCATGCAACTTCTATTTTGGTTTGGACATCTTGTAAGCTTTGGATCCATTTTGGGATTTTATTTATATATTAGCCACTAGGCATCGTACCTAATGGTATATTTGCCAAAAAAAAGTAGTAATCTTATTCATTTTCCGGTGTTTAGTACGCAAATTAAGGAAAATAACTTCTCAAGAGTATTCATAAATAATTTAGATACAATAAACATGAAGCCATAAACTTTCGAATTAACAACCTTCCGAACCCACAAATTTCATAAACTTCCGAACCGCTAAACTTTCAAAATCGCAAAATTTCGAACCCGATAACTTTATAATTTCTAAACACGTAAACTTCCAAATACATAAGCCTCCGAACTCATAACTTTGGAACTTGTAAAATTTCGAACCTGTAAATCGGAAGATGAAAAAATTAAAACTGAAAATATAATAAAAATATAAATTTTTTCCGAAGGGGTGGGGGGTGTAGAAAAACGAAAAAATAAAAATTTGAATTACAAAAGAATAAAACCTTTTTTTTTGTGCAGGTTGGGGTGGGGGGTAGTGGGTTGGGTTGGGTTGGGTTGGTGGATGGTGCAGAAAAAAGAACTTTTTTTTTTGAAAATTACAAAAAAAAGAAAAAAAAATATTTTTGTGCGGGGTGGGGAGAGGGGGTGGGGTTTGGTGGGGTGGTGCAGAAAAACGAATAAATAGAAATGTGAAATTACAAAAATAAAAAAGTAAACAAAAATATTTTTTTTTGCGTGGAGATTAGTAGGATGGGTGGTGACGGAACAAAAACTAAAATTTGAAAAAAAAGCTTTATGGAGAGAGGGGGTGGGGTGGGTAGGCGTGGGGTAGGGTTTAGGAAGATGGTGTGGGTAGGTGAGGGTGGTGAAGGTTGAGAAGGAGTTTTGGAAAATGTTTTCTTTTCTCTTGATAAGGAAAATATTTTCCTCCAATTGAAGAAAAATGAATTCATAAAGAAAATGTTTTCAAAAGCCAATGCCCACTGGCAGACTTGCAAAATGGCAGATTCTACTAACAGAGTTCGATATCGTCTATGTTACTCGCACCGCAATGAAAGCACAGGCTTTGATGGATCATTTGGCAGAGAATTTAGTCGATGATGATTAAAAGCCACTGAGCACATACTTCCCAGACGAAGAGATCAACTCAATAGAGAAAGTATTTCCGGACGACAGCCATGCATGGAAAATGTATTTTGATAGGGCTGTCAATATCAAAGGAGTTGGGATCGGGAAAATCCTTATTTCACCTATTGGACAACATTACCCTGCAACGGCCCAACTTCGGTTCTTATGTACCAATAATACGGCAGAATACGAAGCTTGTATCATGGGTCTGAAAATGGCCCTCGATCTGGATGTGCATGAACTATTGGTTATGGGAGATTCTGACTTGCTTATCCGGCAAGCCCAAGGAGAATGGGAGACTCGAGACATCAAGCTTATTCCATACAGACAATGTGTGCAAGACCTGAGCAAAAGATTCAAATCCATCGAGTTCAGGTACATTCCCAGGTTTCACAACGAGCTAGCCGACGCTTTGGCTACCTTAGCCTCGATGCCCCCTTATCCAGGCAACACTCATATTGATCCATTGGAAATCCAAGTTCGGAATCAACACGGTTACTGCAATACTATTGAGACAGAACTAGATGGTGAACCATGGTATCATGACATAAAAGGATTCCTAAAAATAAGGGAATACCCAAAGCATGCCAAGGGAGATAAAAAAAGAACTATAAGGCGGCTCGCCAGTGGTTTCTTCCTAAATGGGGAGATTTTGTACAAAAGGACCCATATTTGAACTTGTTGAGATGCATAGATGCCACAGAAGCTGAGCGGATCATGAGTGAAGTGCATTCGGGGGTATATGGACCTCACATGAATGGATATTTTTTGGCGAAGAAGATTCTGCGGGCAGGATATTATTGACTTGCTATGGAGCGAGATTGCTTCAGTTTTGTTCGCAAGTGTCACCAATGCCAGATTCATGGTGACCTGATTCACTCGCCACCTTCTGATGTGCCGTAGAATTTTGGCACATTTGATACCAATTACATAGACTTTAGTTCATCTTTCAATGCATTTTTAGTTAATTCTTATGAAATTTTGGTGTTTTGCAATGCATGAGGCTTGAGGACTCAAAAACATGGAAAAGAAGTCAAAAAGCCACAAAATGAAAGAAATGTTGCAAGTATGCGATCGCAAAAGGCATATGCGGACCGCATATGTCACGACCCAAAATCCATTAAGGTCATGATGGCGCCAAACTCCACTGTCAGGAAAGCCAACACTTAATAAATAAATTAAATCTTAATTTTAAAATTCTCGAAGTCATTCCTTTCTAATTTTCTTAAATAATAATTAGCGAACTTCCACTGAGTAAACAATAATATCTTAACAAATGTAAATAGTGAATAAATCCCATAATTATCCCAAAACCCGGTGTCACAAGTGCATGAGAAATTTTCTAGGAATTTACATATACTACAATACTTGTCCATAATACAAACTGGACAATGAATTTAAAATAAAATACAATACATCTGAGGAAGACTCTGTCGGCTACGGGTCGCCTCCAAATGGTGCAGCTCGTCTAAGTCTCCAAGTCAGCCACATCATTGCGTCAAGCAGGGCCACTAGCTATGAAGGTACCTGTGCAATAAAATGCACAACAAGTGTAGCATGAGTACGAAAACAACGTGTACTCAGTAAGTATCCCGCCTAACCTCGAAGAGGTAGTGACGAGAGGTCGAATTTGACACTTGCTAGAGGTCAATTTAATAAAAATAAAGGGAGTGACACAAAGCATGGATATCATAGGCAATTTAATAAGTAATGACAGGAAATAGCAACTTCTTCCACATTTAACATTTTAAATCTTCGTCATTTAAATTGACAATTTATAATTTTCAGGTCAGTAAACAGGTATAAATAACAGAAAGGACGCAACAATTATTATGCGCAAGAAATGCCGAGGGTCGAACGGCGCGGACCAACAATAATAAACTGTGCACTGCCGAAGGGTCGAACGACTCGAACCATAGATGCATCTATTACCCCGCTCGCGAATCGATCATGCGACGCGGTCATATATAATAATAGAGTTACCCTGCTTGCGAATCATACGTGCGACTCAGGTACTCATAGATACACATATTCACACATTAATTCACATTTTATCAAAAAAACAGTTACTCAAAGAGGTGATGAAATTCTCTTTTTAACGGACTCGAAGAAAGTATTTAAATCTTTTCTAGAAATTCATTTTCCAAGTTCGATAAGGTTTTAAATATTATAAATTTATCAGTATGGTTACAAGTATGGAAAATAAAACATGCTTTATCTGGAAAACAATTATCCCAGGAAAAAATCAATTCTCTTTCTAGATGATTAAGGAAAATAAACTTCAACCTTCTTAGGTATTCAGTTACTAATTCGATAATATTAACAGTCTAATTTCATTAGAAAAATTTCAAATACAACATGTAAGGCATGCTAGTGGGTCCTAGACTACCCGGACACAAGCATGATAGTAGCTACGCACGGACTCCAGTCACCTCGTGCGTACATAGCCCCCACAAATAGTAGCACATATTCGTTTAGTTCACCTATGGGGACAATTCCTCCTCACAAGGTTAGAAAGGAGACTTACCTCGCTCCGAAGATTCATAAACAGCCTCCAAGCCCTTCCGATGACTCAAATTGATGCACAACGCCCAAAACTATCCAAATAACGGGCAAACCAATGAAAATATACTCTAATACTTATAACAATTTAATTTATATAAATTCCCCACTCCGCTTGGAAAGTTGACAAAATTACCCTCGGGCCCACGTGCTCGAATTCTGAAACTTTTCGAAGACATTGATTACCCATAACCCCGCAAACTCAAATATATGATTTTCTCTCAATCCCATGCCCAAATTCATGGTAACAATCCACAAATACAAATTTCTAGGTTTTTCTTCAAAACCCTAAGTTTCCATTAATTTTCCATGATTTTCCATGTTAAAATCTAGATATAATCCAAGTAATTAACTTGAAATAGGTGAGATTGACTTACCTCCAAGTTGTTAGGTCAATATCTCTCTCAAGAAGCTCCAAAAATCGCCCAAGGATGAAGAAATGAGCAAAAATGCTCAAACCCCGGTTTAAACACTCACTGCCCAGTGATCTTCGCGCCCGCAGATAAACCTTCGCGCCTGCGGTGTCGCGCCTGCGGTGTCGCGCCTGCGGCAAAACCTTCGCGCTGCGGTATCCGTGCCTGCGGTTGATTTTCCGCACCTGCGGTCTTCGCACCCGCGGTGACTGGCCAGCCCATGCCTTTTCACTTCTGCGACTCATGCCCCGCATCCGCGAGCTCGCACCTGCGGCCATCAAAGCGCAGGTGCGATCACACCAGAAGCTGGGAGCTTCAGCTTATGCTCTCCAAGTTCAAACTTGGTCCGAGGCTCGTTCGTTTAACACCCGAGGCCCCCAGGGCCCAACCCAAACATACCAACAAGTTCCAAAACATAATGCGGACCTGCTCGAGGCCTCAAATCACATCAAATAACATCGAAACAATGGATCGCAACTCAATTCAATCCTTATGAACTTTGGAATTTCCAACTTCTACATTTGATGCCGAAACCTATCAAATAACGTCCGATTGACCCCAAATTTTGCGCACAAGTCACATTCAACATTACGGACCTGCTCCAACTTTTGCAATCGCATTACGACCCCGATATCAAAATTTCCACTTCCGATCGGATTTCTCAAAAACCTTCAAATTTCTATCTTTAGCCAAATGACTTCAAAATAACCTACGGACATCCGAATTCACTTCCGATCGCGCTCCCAACTCCAGAATCACCTTACGGAGCTATTCCCAGACTCGGAATACCAAACGGACATCTATATTACTAAAATGCCTTTCAACCCAGACTTATGAAATTCCTTCTAAAATGCTAACTTCCACAATATATGCCAAAACGCTCCCGGTTTATCCAAAGGTCGATCCGAACATACGCCCAAGTTCGAAATCATCATACGAACCTGCCGGAACCTTCAAATTCTGATTCCGAGGTCGTTTACTTAAAATTACAATCTTAGTCAATTCTTCCAACTTAAGGCTTCCGAAATGAGAATTTTCTTTCCAATTTGACTCCGAACTTCCCGAAATTCAACTCCGATCACGCCTACGATTCATAATACCTGACACGAAGCTGCTCATGTCCTCAAACAGCCGAATAGAGCTCAAATCGACCGGTCGGGTCGTTACATTCTCTCCCACTTAAACATTCGTTCGTCCTCGAACGTGCTAAGAACTGCTCCGGAGTTGTCTGAAACCACTGTTAAACACCTCGTGCACCTACTCGTGCCACCACCGCTCAATTGAGTATATTAGCCCAGTCAAATACGAAGATATCCTCTTTCATCCATACCATAAGCTCAGAACCCAGTCCCAACACCTGAAATTCTCTGCCAGGCCTGTTTCCAATATATGAACACCATATCAATTACCACACGAGGTACCAGAACACGATTGCGTACCTTTGCTGATTTAGCATCATGCACCGCATAATTCACCATCTAACCACAATGACATCCCCTAAAACTTATTAGCCAAAATCCCATGAATCTGATGCTCCCAGTGCATCTTCTTAATCCTGCTATAATGCTGACGATACTACCACAACAGAGGAGATATGTAGAAATTTCTAACCAACTGCGGAGTTAACCAAACATTGAACCTTTCCCCTTGACTAAAATCATCATCTCATTACGAACCAAACAATGGTAATTGTCCTGTAATATACTTCACATAATCTTATCGCACCGATCCCTGATACCATAATTTCGTCTGGCCCAGTATGAACTGCTCAGGCAATAAATCACCCCAGGCATGACCAACAGTCTCACATGATGCCACAACGCGCCAATAGGCCTCAACTCGAACATGATGCATAAAGAAATGACTCAGGAAGGGACTACTCGACTCACGTAACTAATATGAACTTTCCTCAGAAAATAGGAAGCAAAACACAGGAAAAGTAAATGTGGGAACCTTACTCAACATCACACTGTTGCGGCGTGCAACCCGATCCAAATAACATGCCCGTGGTGGCGTGCCACCCGATCCCATCATGAAATTCACATAAGGAAATACACATAAGGAAATACACATCGAGCCGAATTGCTCACTATTAAAAATTACTGAATATCTGTCACAAGCACGCTAAGTGCATAATACCACCCAGGGGAGACTGATAAATCCATATGCTACAATGCTCAAGTACCATTGAGGTGCGATATATATAATCTGAATCTCAAGAGCTATCCTGCTCACGCAACATCATTACTACGCGAAAATCTCAACACATAAGAAATTATCAAGCCGTTTTACAACTCACACGACGCAATCATAATATTACATGAAATGGAAGAAGACGGAACAACATATGATATTCCAACGCCCCTCCTTGAGAAGCGCCATACTGGAATGAACACACCTGATTCACATGGAGCCCACAACCACATTGAATCCATTCACAATCCTCAAGCCGATTCTGCTCACACTGAACTAGGCTAATAGCTTTACCTGGGTCCATAATAACCCACTTCCTCTCATAACACGCAAGAACAACCATCATAGCCGGGACAAACACCCCACAATCCACAACCAACTGAATAGAATGCCTTCCAGGCATAAATTCTCAAATAAGCAATATTGCACTCCCTTATACTTGGTCTAAATATTCAATCAATCAGGTGACTACATGTCACACTTATACAATCTTCCCGTGGTCACGCTCCCACGACCTTTCACACAAGGAAACGAGTCTGCACATCCATACCACCGACCACACTAACACTGTAAAACAAATCACCCATAACCTGGATACAAAGCCTCTTTCACCAAACACCGATCTCAGGTGATGTTGAAGACAACACCAACTTACTCTAAACATTCATATCCCTTTTTCTTGCTCATCCAATCTCATGACATGCTCGTTAACACCGAACCACAATCTTGATCCTTACTTCCAATTCCATACTGCTTACTGCACCTGACACGCAGAATTCCATCATAACTCCTGAACTACTAATAGGGTGGACACTTCATCCTATAGAAACCCCTTTGTTTTTTCTTTTCTCACCCCAATTCAAGAGAACCATAACAACACACGAGTGAATTCTCACAATCACAATACATGCAAATCCTTAAGTAGTAATCTATACCACCATAATCCTTCCGGGATTCGCCTACACATGACATGCCATAATACTTGAATGCTTTCAAATAAAATCCATTACGGCGGCCGAAAAGCCTCGCACCCACCGGCACAAACCTCATGCATAACTTAATCACATTGAAGGAACTGATCACTACTGTACATGTGCCATTTCAATCATGGCTAACCAGTCTATCTTCTTTTAATCATTCTTAATTGCCTCAGAAATAATAGTAACCCCATTCAACTCATAGCAAACTCAATCCTCACTCATCCCGAGTGGCCTTGATTCACGAGACCATGCTGTCTAAATCCCGCAAACTGTCTCATACCCTCCTGATAATCTTTCTACAATCTAGAGTTTATTTCTCTCACTTCTCCAATACTCTTCTGCACGCTGAAAATAACATTAGGCACTCCAACCATTTTCCCTTTCTCAGAAATTACGCTGCAAAAACTCGATTCTTAATCATACTGCTGCTTGAAACCCTTAAACACTGCATTCTTAACTTCGAATTCATTAGGACCACTATTGAGAGTCACCCACTCTGACTGGCCCCGAATACAATCAACTCCAAGGCTCTTCTAGCACATGAACACCTTCTCAATGAAGCACATGACTGAGTCACTACCCTTATAACTCGCCTATGCGTTAAGCATAAATTCTGAATCTTCCAAAGCCTAACCCTAGTCCAGTAGGGCCAACTTTTGCACACATTTATCAAATCCCATGCACAATTACCATTTTACTCCTTCCCCTTAGCTGTAATAACTTGCTAATACGCTGATAATCCTCAACCCCATGAGAAGATAATCCTGCAACCCAATTGCAGGCGGTAGGACTCACCCACTTAGCCTGAAGCTACTCCTTGCACCACTCTGGACCCCACCAAAATTCTTTCTTCATTGCTGACATGATCTTGCTCCACCAACTCATCAAATCCTTCTAAATCCTCCTATTAACATTCCATGAATACTCAAATTCTCTAGCATTATTCACATATTCGACCCCCTTACCGAATAGCCACTAGAATTCCTCCCAGACACTTGCCAACCGCACTATCGCTAACCTGCTCACAGGAGTTAGCCCACCTGTGGAAATTACATCTAACACCTTCCAGCGACGCTGTACTGCACACTCTCTACAACATCAATACCCCATCCTAAGCCCGCTCTCATTCACCAACTTTACATTCCGTCCGCTCCTCATGGGCATCTACTAAATGCGATACAATATCTTCTAATTCACCACTATGCTGCCGCTCTCCCACTTTGGTCAAACTCCCCCTCTATGCGCTGCTCGACTTCCGCTTCTTACACCTGGCCTCCTAGAAATGGAACCACTGCCTAGCACTTCTCACATATCTTCCTTCATCGTATGCTGCCCAGTTGTTGCCTCAGTTCAATATCATTCTCTGTAGCACTTAAACCAGAAGATCACCACAACCTTAGGCCTTCCCAAAGATCATCTTTCTCGAGCTGTATTCATTAGAAATGCTTATTCAATACTGAATCACCGCAGAGCATGATCTATGACAGTCGCTTCTTCAATACTTCTTCACAATACTCTGACCCCATGCAACCGAAGAAACTATAGCATCGGCGAACTTAACACATTCTATTCGATCAAAGACGACGATATCACATCACATGTGAATACTCCACCTCACTTGAAAACACCAAGTCTTACTACTTTGTCAACCAAACTTGAACATTCATAGTCCAATCGCCCTTCCTCTGCCGGAACTAAAATACTGAAATCTCAAAATCATGCCCTGAGAAGACCCCCTTTTCAAGTCATTCACTGCCCCGACATATGGGCAAGCTTCCCATCACTACGCCAATACCGTGAAGTGACCAATAATAAGCATCATAACGACCCGAGCATAGCCTCAAAGCTCTCAGAAACACAACTACTGAGCTGAACAACATGATATCCTTCCGCAGAGCAACGACAATAGCCCCAATCAACTTCGCAGGGAGAAACATCCCGCACCCCATCTGAGGTACCATTATAATTCCTCAATTCCCAATTTATAGAAAGCACTTCGCGACGCATAAGATTGAGTAAGAAGAAATGTAGGCATAAGCTTCAAAGGAATCAAATCGCACGCTGAGGAATCAAGAAGGGAGGTACTCCTAAAAGCCCTGTAGCCTCTCGAAGATAAGTAAAGACGTCTCCGTACCGATCCGCAAGACTCTACTAGACTTGCTCATGACTCGTAAGACCTAAGGGAACCTAGCGCTCTGATACCACGTTGTCACGACCAAATATCCATTAGGGTCGTGATGGCGCCGGACCCCACTGTCAGGCAAGCCAACACTTAATAAATAAATTAAATCTTTATTTTAAAATTCTCGAAGTCATTCCTTTCTCATTTTCTTAAATAATAATTAGCGAACTTCCACTTAGTAAACAATAATATCTTAACAGATGTAAATAGTGAATAAATCCCATAATTATCCCAGAACCCAGTGTCACAAGTGCATGAGCAAATTTTCTAGGAATTTACAGGTACTACAATACTTGTCAGGAATACAAACTGGACAAGGAATTTAAAATAAAATAAAATACATCTGAGGAAGACTCTGCCGGTTGCGAGTCGCCTCCGGATGGTGCAGCTCGTCTAAGTCTCCAAGTCAGCCACATCACTGCGTCAAGCAGGGCCACTAGCTATGAAGGTACATGTGCAATAAAATGCACAACAAGTGTAGCATGAGTAAGAAAATAACGTGTACTCAGTAACTATCCCGCCTAACCTCGAAGAGGTAGTGACGAGAGGTCGGATTTGACACTTGCTAGAGGTCAATTAAATAAAAGTAAAGGGGGTGACACAAAGCATGGATATCATAGGCAATTTAATAAGTAATAACCGGAAATAGCAGCTTCTTCCACATTTAACATTTTAAATCTAAGTCATTTCAATTGACAATTTATAATTTTCAAGTCAGTAAACAAGTATAAATCACAGAAAGGCCGCAACAATTATCATGCGCAAGAAATGCCGAAGTTCGAACGGCACGGACCAACAATAATAAACTGTGCACTGCCGAAGGGTCGAACGATTCGAACCATAGATGCATCTATTACCCCGCTCGTGAATCGATCATGCGACGCGGTCATATATAATAATAGAGTTACCTTGCTCGCGAATCATACGTGCGACTCAGATACTCATAGATACACATATTCACACATTAATTCACATTTTATCAGGAAAATAGTTACTCAAAAAGGTGATAAAATTCTCTTTTTAATGGACTCGAAGATGGTATTTAAATCTTTTCTAGAAATTCATTTGCCAAGTTCGATAAGGTGTTAAATATTATAAATTTCTTAGTAAGGTACAAGTATGGCAAATAAAACATGCTTTATCGGGAAAACAATTATCCCAGGAAAAAATCAATTCTCTTTCTAGATGATTAAGGAAAATAAACTTCAACCTTCTTAGGTATTCAGTTACTAATTCGATAATATTAACAGTCTAATTTCATTAGCAAAATTTCAAATACAACATGTAAGACATGCTAGTGGGTCCTAGACTACCCGGACACAAGCATGATAGTAGCTATGCACGGACTCCCGTTACCTTTGCGCATGTAGCCCCCACAAATAGTAGCACATATTCGTTTAGTTCACCTATGGGGACAATTCCCTCTCACAAGGTTAGAAAGGATACTTACCTCGCTCCGAAGATTCATAACCGGCCTCCAAGCCCTTTCGATGACTCAAATTGATGCACAACGCTCAAAACTATCCAAATAACGGGCAAACCAATTAAAATATACTATAATACTTATAACAATTTAATTTATATAAATTCCCTACTCCGCTCGAAAAGTTGACAAAATTACCCTCGGACCCACGTGCCCGGATTCCGAAACTTTTCGAAGATAATGATTACCCATAACCCCTCAATCACAAATATATGATTTTCTCTCAATCCCATGCCCAAATTCATGGTAACAATCCAAAAATACAAATTTCTAGGTTTTTCTTCAAAACCCTAAGTTTCCACTAATTTCCCATGATTTTCCATGTTAAAATCTAGATATAATCCAAGTAGTTAACTTGCAATAGGTGGAATTGACTTACCTCCAAGTTGTTAGGTGAATATCCCTCTCAAGCAGCTCCAAAAAATCGCCCAAGGATGAAGAAATGAGCAAAAATGCTCAAACCCCCGCTTTAAACACTCACTGCCTAGCGATCTTCGCGCCCGCGGCAAAACCTTCGCGCCTGCGGTGTCTGCGCCTGCGGCAAAACCTTTGCGCCTGTGGTGGATTTTCCTCACCTACTGTCTTTGCACCCGCGGCCAATTATTCGCGCCCATGGTGATTGGCCAGCCCATGCCTTTTCGCTTCTGGGACTCATGCCCCGCATCCGCGAGCTCGCACCTGCGGGCATCCAAGTGCAGGTGCGATCACACTAGAAGCTGGGAGCTTCAGCTTATGCTCTCCAAGTTCAAACTTTGTCCGAGGCTCGTCTGGTTAACACCCGGGACCCCGGGGCCCAACCCGAACATACCAAAAAGTTCCAAAACATAATGCGGACCTGCTCGAGGCCTTAAATCTCATCAAATAACATCGAAACAATGGATCGCAACTCAATTCAATCCTTATGAACTTTGAAACTTCCAACTTCTACATTTGATGCCGAAACCTATCAAATCACGTCCGATTGACCCCAAATTTTGCGCACAAGTCACATTCAATATTACGGACCTGCTCCAACTTTCGCAATCACATTCCGACCCCGATATCAAAATTTTCACTTCCGATCGGATTTCTCAAAAACCTTCAAATTTCTATCTTTAGCCAAATGACTTCAAAATAACCTACGGACATCCGAATTCACTTCTGATCGCGCTCCCAACTCCAGAATCACCTTACGGAGCTATTCCATGACTCGGAATCCCAAACAAACATCTATATTACTAAAATGCCTTTTCAACCCATACTTATGAAATTCCTTCTAAAATGCTAACTTCCACAATATATGCCGAAACGCTCCCGGGTTATCCAAAGCCCGATCCGAACATACGCCCAAGTCTGAAATCATCATACGAACATGCCGGAACCTTCAAATCCTGATTCCGAGGTCGCTTATTCAAAATTTCAATCTTAGTCAATTATTCCAACTTAAGGCTTCCGAAATAAGAATTTTCTTTCCAATTTGACTCTGAACTTCCCGAAATTCAACTCTGACCATGCCTACGAGTCATAATACCTGACACGAAGCTGCTCATGTTCTCAAACCGCCGAACATACACTATAGCTCAAAACGACCGGTCGGGTTGTTACAGCATAATCACCGCAAACTGAAGCAGACTCATGGTCAACTGAAGAAAAGAAAATGCTAGTCATTATGCGGTCACATAACTTATGGGGACCGCATAATGACTGCATAATTGAAATCAAGAAAACTGAGAAGTACTTCTGCGGAGAAAAATGCGATCGCATAATGGATATGTGAATCGCATAATTGAAATACGGTCAAATTCTGGGTTTGGAGAACTGAGGTTCTAGTGATGCTTCAGGAATATATGCGGACCGCATACATGATCTGCGACCAGTATGCGGTCGCATAATTTTTCTGTAGGGTCATTTTTGTCCAATTTTGACCCCGACTTTTAGCTCACTATAAATTGATTTACTAGGATTTTTGTGGGTCATCTTGTCTGAAAAAGAGGCTACATTGAAGACATTGAATACTCCATTATTTTGGAAGCTTTTGAAGAGAGATTTTTTTACTTTTGTAAGCTTTATGACTTTAACTATTATTTTATCTTTGTATTTTAGTATGAGTGGCTAGTCTTAAATACTAAGGTTGTGAACCTTAAATGAGTGTAATGTTAATGAGTGTTTACCATTGAATATATATATGATGGTTGGTTGATATTTATTCATTTCTCATGCTTAATTTATTGTTGGTGGTTGCAAACATTAACAAATTCCATTTTACTCTTTCTTTATTTGGAAAAGTGGGTTAGGGTTTTGTAGAATTGAATATCAAAAACTCAAGTCTTTAAACCTTGTTTAATAGAATCACTTTGGAATAAGTGGATTCTATTTGGAATAAATTGATTATTATTAATTGCAACTCTTTTATATTTGGAAAAAATCATAAAGAGGAAACACTACTCAACTATTGGAAAATATTGAGTACTCACTTAGAAATCATTTGCATATCAAAGAACCTCCCATTAGAAATATATCATATTAACACCAATAGCATTACATTCCATTGAAGGGGACACAACCTTGGTTTCTTTAATCAAATTAATTACAATCTCACAATATTATATTTGTCTTAACTACACACAATTACAACACTCTTTTATCTAACGGAATAAAATTACAATTTAAGTCAAGTTTCACACTACTTAAGTAATCTTTTCACACTTATTCCCTGTGGGATTCGACCCCAACCTAGTTAGGTTATTATATTTGACATCGACCGCTTTACACTATTTATTAAGGTGTAATTTGAGCGTATCAAATTTTGGCATCGATGCCGGGGAATACGATTTTGAAATTACTAATTAGTGTGTGCTTTAATTTACGTCTTTTTATATTCCATCACACTTTGCTTGCTTTTATTGGTGTGCTAGGTAAACATGGACGAGTATGAGAAAGAAGAGAATACTTTTACGGATATCGAGGAATACATCGAGGATATAAATGCCATTGTCCCTCGCGAGTTGATGATTCTACCTTCAAAGTGGAACAATCCTAATGCTTAAGGTAGAGGGATTATTCAGAAATTCTACTGAGTATGATCCAACACAACATCTTAGAAACTTCTTTGGTTGTGTGTGCGATGCACAAGTAGAACAATGTGACAGATGATGCCCTAAGACTGAGGGTATTCAAGTACTCATTAGCTGGAGAGGCAAGGAAATGGATCCAAAATCTACCACCTCATTCCATTCACTCTTGGCCTAAAGTCGTCCGTGCTTTCTTAGCCAAATAGTTTCCACAAAGCAAGAAGTCCGAGCTCAGAGATAAAATTTTCTTCTTCAAGCAACTACCGGGGGATCACCTACATGAGGCATGGGATCGTTTCAAGCTATACCTAGTGAGATCGTCGAATCATGGTTTTTCGCATACAATCTTGTTGGAGAAGTTTTACATGGGTTTGGATCCGTTGAACCAATCCATCGCCAAAAATGCGGCGGATTGATCTTTTATGGACAAAATATTCACAAGGATCACACAAAGTCTTGATAAGATAGAAGAACACAATCAAGCTTGGCATTAGGAAGATACCACGGGTGGAATTGCATACGGTACTCCCTCTCTGACCAACATGATTAGGGAGAACCAAGATAGAGACCAAGTAATTGATGCAGTTACCACCAACATTAATGTGTTAACCAAGACGTTCATGGAAAACCAAACAAGGAAGGTAAATGTTGTGGAAGATATGCAACCATTGTCGAATCAGGAATGCGAGGAAGCAAACTATGTCCATAATTCTCAAGGTGGTTATCGACAACAAAATCAATGGAGGCCTAACCCGCAAGAGTAAGGCCATCAACAATGGCGTAATGATCAAGGTGGATCAAGTAAAGGTAGTTGGAGCAACAACAACAACAACTGCGCAAACCGGAGTTCAAACCCCTATGTTCCACCAAAGGGGCAATACTCTAACTCCTCACATTGGAAGGAAGGTTCTTCAAGTGAGTACAAATTAGAGAGCATGCTTGAAAGAATATTGCAAAACCAGGAAAGAAGTGACACTTCAATGAAAAATATGTCCGAACTTGTGGGGTCGCACATCGCATCCATACAAAAGCTAGAAATGCAAATGAGAGATTTGTCAAGAGAGAAAAATCCAAAGCTAAAGGGCGCACTCCCAAGTGACACAATTGAAAACCCAAAAGGTAATGGGAGTGGCCCAACTTCTCATTTCATGGAAATCACAACGCGAAGCGGGAAGGTACTTCAAGGAGAAAATGAACAAATGGTTGGAGTAGACGATCTTGAGCAAGAGGTTGATGCACAAGTTGAGGTGCCAATTGTTGTTGAAGTTGAAAAGCTCCCAAGAGAAGTGAAAGTCCAAGAAGAAAATCTTGAAGAGGTAAAGGAAAGGGTGAAAGAGGCACCAAAAGCTCTAGCACCAATTCCTAAACCTCCCCCTCCTTTCCCTCAAGGACTTTCTAGGAGGGTTGATGATAGAAAACTCAAGAAATTCTATGACATTATCAAGCAATTATCGGTGAACATTCCATTTGTGGAAGCATTTCAATAGATGCCGGGTTTTGCTAAATATTTGAAGGACTTGATAACCAAGAAAAGAACCACCAATAACGAAGTGGTGAGTGTCACTCACCAGGTTAGTTCCATTATTGCAACAACCACCGTTCAAAAGAAAGAAGACCCGGGAGCCTTCACCATTCCATGCACTATTGGCTTGTGAGATTTTGCAAGGGCTCTTTGTGATAATGGGGCTAGCATTAATTTGATGCCTCTTGTTATTACAAGCAAGCAGGGTTAGTGTAACGACCCAGACGGTCGTTTTAAAAATTTGCTCCCAATCCCCTATTTACCGCTTCTTCCATGTCTATTTATATTATTGGAACTTGTCGGAGCGTTGAGTGTTGAAATCTGGGGTGATTTTGGACTCATAGTCCATAAATGTGGAATTTAGCTTTAGAAATCTGACCGTAGCTAGATCTGTGTGAAGATGGATCCAGAATAGAATTCTGTCGACTCCGTTAGCTCTATTGGGTGATTTCAGGGTTAGGGGCATGCTCAGAATATGTTTTCGAGGTCGGTTGTGTATTTAGGATTGAATTGGCAAAAGTTAGAATTTTGGCGATTTTGCCCGATATATGAGATTTGGATTTCGGACTCAGAACGGACTTCCGAAAGTGACAGTAGGTTTGTAATGTCTTTTATGACCTGTGTGCAAAATTTGAGGTCATTCAGATGAGTTTAGACGTGTTTCGGCGTCAGATGTGAATTCTAGAAATTTCCTAAGTTCTTAGGCTTGAATATATGCATAATTGATGATTTTGATGTTATGAGATGTGTTTTTAAGGCTCGACCAAGTTTGAATGAGGTATTAGGGTTGGTTGGTAGGTTTGGTTGAGGTCCCGGGGGCTTCAGCTGTCTTTCGGCTGCCCAAACATGCATGTTTTTGGCCTAAGCCTTTGCTGGTTTTACAGCAGCAGTTGAGTGTTCTCTGCGATCACGTGAATAAGTTCACGATCGCATAGTGTTAGGTTGAGGTGGTCAGAGATTGTGCTTCGTGATCGCACAAGTCCAACTGCGATCACATTGTTCTGGTCAGTTAGTCTCCGCGATCACACGCCCAGGATCGCGATCGCGTAAGGTATCCTAAGCCTGAGGGAGGTGCAATGTTTTCTCTATGCGGTCACGTGGCCTCCACCACGATCGCATTGTTGTAGGGTCAGAAGGTCCACAGTCACAGACCTTTAATCGCGATCACGATGAAGGAATTTCAGGCGCGTGTTTCATCACTCTCCGCGATCGCGACTCATTGTACGCGATCGCATAAGGCAAATGCCTGGGTAGAATATTAAAACCCCAAATCCGAGGGTTTATGCTATTTTCCATATTTTCGAATTTGAGAGCTCGGGAAGGGTGATTTTTGAGGACTTTTGCACCTGGGTAACTTGGTTAAGTGATTTTTATCCATTATAGATCAATTTCCATGATTCCAATCTTAAATCCAACCTTTAATTTCGAAAATTATGGGAAAAATGGGATGAACTTCATAGACCGAATTATTGAGTTTTGATTGGGTATTTGACCTCTGATTTGAGAGATTCTTATATGTTAGACTCGTGAGTGAATGGTGTCCGGAAAATATAAATTTTACCCGATTCCGAGATGTGGGCCCAGGGGACTTTTTGGGCGAATTTCCTAAATTCGCGTATTAGCTTATAAAGAATTAGCTGTTTTGTTCCCTTGAAGTGATATTTACACCATGCAATCGATTTGAATAGATTTTGGCCACCCGGAGTCCGATACTCGTGGCAAGTGACTTGCCTAATTCTGTGTTGGGGACTTTCCCTTAGGCATTTTGTACTGATTTTTGTTATGTGGACGCCGTGCACGCGAGGTGACGAGTGCGTATACGGGTCATTGTTGCTAAAATCCTATTTTACTCCCATGAAATAGCTCATTTTCATTCATATATTACTGTTTCCTATCTTAATTGAGTAGATAGCCTAAGAGTAAGCATGCCTACCTGTTCTGACTTGAATTCCTCTTATTTTCTACTAGTCACATCATGCTTAGGTAGTTTTACTCTATCCTTACCTGTTGTTTTTTTCCTGGATTGTTTACTTAAGCCATAATTGACATACTTCTGCTTTGCATATTTAAATTGGGACTACGGACCGAGATCCAAGAGCTTTCCCCCTATACTGCATTCATATTTAAATTGGGACTACGGACCGAGATCAGGGAGCTTTTCCCCCTGTACTGAGATGCATATTTAAATTGGGACTACGGATAGAGATCCAGGAGCTTTCCCCTGTACTGCATATCATATTTAAATTAGTACTACGAACTGAGATCCATGAGCTTTCCCCGTTTACTGCATTGCACATTTACTGTTGAGATATGTGCTGTGCTGAGCCGAGTGCTCTCTTTACGTTATTAAATCTTTCCATTTTCGTTAATCCTGTTTATCATTGCTTGTCTATTTTTCACTATTCCAAAAAAAAATGTATATTGACTTGTTTTACAAACTCAGTAGGGCCTCAACCTGACCTCGTCACTACTTGACTGGGGTTAGGCTTGGCACTTACGGAGTACCTAATGTGGAGTACTCACGCCCTTTCCTGCGCATGTTTTCCCCATGTGCAAATCCAGGTACCAGCACCCAGTATCGTGGCTAGGAGTCGTCTAGCAGCAGCCAGGAGACTGCGAGGTAATTCTGCCACGTCCGCAGAATCCCACGAGTCCCCTTCTACTCTAGTATAGGCATAGAAGACTTGTATATCTTCTCCACTGTTTCATTGTATAGAGCTACACTTAGTATAGAGCTTGTGACTATGGTGACATTCCGAGTTTTTGGAAGTAAAAATGTATATGCTGAGCATCTACGTTATATCTACTCGAGATCTTTTCTGTCTTTATTTTTATTGATTCTGTCATTTCCGCTAATTTTAGGCTTACCTACTCATAGAGACTAGGTGCCGTCACGATACCTTTCGGAGGGTAAATTGGGTTGTGACAGTTAGGTGTGCCGAGTCCTACAAGCATGAGGTTGAAAATGGTCGTTCGTTCATCAAAAGACCAGTGGAAATTATTGATGATGTCCTTGTGAAAGTGGGGAAAGTTCCTCCTTCTGGCCGATTTTGTGATCCTTGACTGTGATGTTGATAAAGAAACCCCTATCATCTTGGGGAGGCCATTCCTTACTACCGGAAAAGCACTTATGGATTCAGAACAAAATGAAATCAAGTTCCGAGTTAATGATGAAGAGGTCACCTTCCAAGCAATTAAGGGTATGAAGTTGCCACATGCATATGAAGGTATCTCATTCATTGATGTTGTTGATGAGGTAGAAGATGCAATTGAGATGAAGATTGAATAAGGATGCCTAGGTGAGGCTTTGAATGCTATATTGGTGAATTTTGATGGTGAATACATGGAGGGGTACATGGAATCGGTGAATGCATTAGAAGGACGTGCGTCCTACACTTATGCACCAAAGAAAATTTCTCTTGACTGAGAGAATATAGCCACCCCCCGCCAAGCCTTCAATTATTGAGCCGCCACAATTTGAACTCAAACCACTTCCACCGCACTTAAGGTATAAATTTCGTGGCTCTAATGATACTTTACCGGTAATTTTTTCTTCTTTGTTGAATGATGTGCAGGTAGATCATTTATTGAATGTCCTAAGGGAACACCGACAAGACATTGGGTTGACAATAGCGAACATCCGAGGGATTCTCGCAAGAATTTGTGAGCACAAAATACAATTGGAGAAAGGAAGTAAACCTAGTGTGGAGCATCAAAGACAATTAAACCCTTCCATAGAAGAGGTGATGAAGAAAGAAATCATCAAGTGGTTAGATGCCGGAGTAGTCTACCCCATTGCCGATAGTTCTTAGGTAAGCCCAGTGCAATATGTGCCAAAGAAAGGAGGCATGACCGTGATCCAAAACAAGAAAAATGAGCTCATCCCAACAAGGACCGTGACCGGATGGAGAGTTTTTATGGATTATCGGAAACTCAACATTGCCACTTGCAAAGAACATTTTCCTATGCCTTTTATTGATCAAATATTTGATCGACTAGTGGGAAGGTCATTCTATTGCTTCTTAGACGAATATTTTTGCTATAACCAAATCAATATCGCATTGTAAGATCAAGAGAAGACAACATTCACATGCCCATATGGGACTTTTGCCTTTAGTCGGATGCCATTTGGGCTATGCAACACCCCGACTACCTTTCAATGGTGCATGATGTCAATTTTCTCGGACATGGTTGAAGATTTCCTAGAGGTGTTTATGGAAGATATCTCTTTAGTGGGTGATTCCTTCGAGTATTGTCTTGACAACCTTAGACAAGTGCTCAAAATATGTGAAGAAACAAACCTTGAGCTAAACTGGGAGAAGTGCCACTTCATGGTGGATGAGGGCATTATTTTGGGCCACAAAATTTCCAAACAAGGCATAGAGGTTGACCGAGAAAATATTGAAATCATTTCTAAGATTCCTCCACCCACTTCAGCAAGGGGTGTCTGGAGCTTTTTGGGGCACGCCGACTTCTATAGGCTTTTTATCAAGGACTTCTTCAAAATTGCAAATCCTATGTGTAAGCTCCTTGAAAAAAATTCTAAGTTTGTATTTGATGAAAGGTGTCTCAAAGCTTTTGAGGAATTGAAAGAAAATCTCACAACGACACTATTATTGTCACACCCGATTGATCCCTTCCGTTTGAACTCATGTGTGATGCTAGTGGTGTAGCTATCGGGGCGGTGCTTGGTCAACGACATAACAAAATCCTTCACTCTGTATACTATGCAAGCAAGACACTCAATGGTGCTCAAATGAATTATACTGTAACCGAGCAAGAACTTCTTTCCATTGTCTATGCTTTTGAAAATTTCGGGCCTATTTGTTGGGGTCCAAAGTGATAGTCTACACTGATCATGCTGCTCTTCGCTATCTTATGGCAAAGAAGGATTCCAAACCAAGATTGATTCTCTGGGTCCCTTTGTTGCAAGAGTTTGACTTTGAAGTTAAGGATCGAAAAGGGCCAGAAAATCAAGTTGCGGATCACCTATTTAGGCTTGAAGAAGCAGGGAGGACAAAAGAGAACCTTGAGATTAATGATGCTTTTCCAGATGAGCACCTATTGGCATTGTCTAACACATTCGTTCCTTGGTATGCCGATATTACTAACTTCTTGGTTAGTGACCTTGTTCCCGATGGATTGGAAGTCTATCAAAAGAAAAAGTTTTTGCGAGAGTGTAGGCAATACTATTAGGAAGAGCCCTTTTTGTTCCGTATTTGTGCCGACAACATCATTCGGTGGTGTGTTACGGAAGATGAGGTAATGCCAATTCTCAAGGCCTACCATGACTCACCGGTTGGGGGGCATCATGGAGGAAACTGAACGGCATCAAAAGTGCTTGAATGTGGCTAATATTGGCCATCAATATACCATGACGCAAATCAAATGGTCAAGCCGTGTGATCAATGTCAAAGTCAAGGATCAATTTCTAAAAGGCACGAGATGCCTATGAATTTTTTAATGGACGTCGAAATCTTTGATGTGTGGGGGATCGATTTCATGGGTCCCTTTGTGAGCTCTTATGGCATGCCATGTATCTTAGTGGCTGTGGACTATGTTTCCAAGTGGGTCGAGACAATCGCCTTGCTCAATAATGAGGCAAGGAGTGTGACCGCATTCTTGAGGAAGAACATATTCACGCGGTTTGGTATTCCCCGGGCCATCCTTAGTGATGGTGGTTCTCACTTTTGCAACAAGGCTTTCACCGGGCTGCTTGAAAAGTATGGCGTAAAGCACAAGGTGGCCACACCTTATCATCCTCAGTCGAGTGGTCAAGTTGAAGTTTCCAACAGGGAGATTAAAAACATCCTAGCAAAAATTGTCAATGCAAATAGGACCGACTGGTCAAGGAATCTAGATGATGCGTTGTGGTCATATCGCACAACATTTAAGACTCCTATTGGCACCTCACCATACCAGTTGGTTTTTGGTAAGGCATGTCATTTACTCGTGGAGATTGAACATAAAGCATTATGGGCTCTGAAAAAGTTGAATCTTGACTGGGCCGAAGCTGCTAATCTGAGAATGACACAACACAACGAGATGGAAGAATTTCGTCTCCATGCCTATGAGAGTGCATCCATGTATAAGGAAAGAATGAAGTTTGTTCATGACAAGAAGATCCTGAAGAGGGAATTCAAATCTGGTGACTTAGTCTTGCTCTTCAACTCGAGACTCAAGTTATTTCTGGGAAAACTCAATTTCAAATGGTCTGGCCCGTTCAAGGTTGTGAATGTGTCCCCTTATGGTGCTATTGAATTGGAGTCGGAGGATGGAATTCGAACTTTCAATGTAAATGGACAACGGGTTAAGAATTACCTGGGCACAACAGGAGACAAGCACTTGGTAGAGCAATTCACTCTCAAGGATAGTCTGACACCAACCCCCACTACTGAGTAACCCAAACAGGACCAACATCGTCGTGTCGCAACGTTAAATCAAGCGCTTCTTGGGAGGCAACCCATGTGTGGTAACGTTTTTTGTTAGTTTTGCTTTTCTGTAGGTTTAGTTGTTAGTGTTTAGCAGGTTCACGTGTGTATTAGATTGTAGGCAGACCAAAATACCATGAAACATGGTGCAAGGACTGAGGCAAGTGAAGAAAAAGAGAATCAGGGGTTTGCGACAACTATGCGGTCGCGTAATTACTTTGCGGACCTCATAGTAGTCGCAGACACAGTCAGAGAAATTGGAAATTTAGGTCTGCAAAAATGCGGTAATGGTTCAAGTTCTGTGGCCCGCATAGAAACTATGCGACTGTAGAATGAATCGCAAAATGAAGGTAAGCAACCCAGTTCTAAATTCATTGCATAACACATATGCGACCGCATAATATGTTATGCGACCAACTTGCCCACCGCAAAGCGTTTAGGTATAACACCCTAACCTTTCGCATACTTTCTACAACTCTCACAAAATCAAAAACATAAAAAAAAGAGAAACAAAAGAAAAGCCAAAAACATTGTAAACATACACAAAGATCACATAACTAGGATCAGCATTTCGGAATTCACCTTGCTCATAACTCAGAATCCATATCTATCTTGCTCAGACATCTGGTATGTGATTCTCACCTCTCTTTCTCGTGGTTACGTTTCATAATGTCCACTGCTTGAACTCCATCTCCCATTTTTGTTCTTAAACTTATGTTGTGGGAACCTGTGTGGGAAATACGCGGGTCAATTTTTGCCTTAGAGTGACAGGAGTTGTGTAGGTGAGGGGCTTGACAATTATTGACTGAGGAAGATGATATTTTTGGCCCGCATAATTGGTTTGCGGTTCACAAAGTCGTCGCAAACGAAAACCCTAGGTGGCCTAGTCAATTGTGAATCTGCGATAGCTTGTGCGGTCGCAAACTTGTTCTGCGGACCACAAAGTTGCCGCAAACATAGTCAGTTAAATTTCTCTCTTGTGAAAAAATATGCGATTGTTTTGCGGTCGCATAATACGTTTTGTGGTGGTGATTGCAATCACATAATTTCTTACTTCATGGGTGTGCAATTCTGTGATGGGTTTGCGGCCCGCAAAGTAGGTATGCGACCGCATAACCCATAGCATAAGTTGTTTTCTTCTGTCATTTTTCATATACATGATTTTTATGCTAATGATTGGGTGCTGAGATGATCTTAGGCTATCTTTGTGACTGCTAGCTAATTTTTACCAAATATTGACCTCCCAGTACATAAATTACCCTAGTTACCTCCGTTGAGCCTTTAACTCTTTCTTTGGCTACCATATTACAAACCTTTACCCCATTGTGAAGTAATTCCTTATAACCTAACCCTCCTTGAACGAGTAAGAATGAGGCTTAAAGACTAAGTTGGGGGTGCCGGTACAAAGTGAAAATTAGAAAGGTTGATTACTGTGTGTAGAAGAAAAAATATGGTTCCTCAAAGTTGTATATATGAAGAAACTCAAGCTCCGAAAAGAAATGCTTATATATATATATATATATAAAAGAGAGAGAGAGAGAGAGAAAATAGTGGAGTCTTGTAGAAATTGAAGGAACACTTTGAGGTGGTTCGATGTCGGTAAGTCGAGGTCAATAAGTTCTATGTAGTAAAGAAGCAAAATATATGTAGAGTTCAAGAAGGTTATAGCCACTACTTTCCCAAATATTCATCCAACCCATCCCGAAGCCTAAATTACAACCCGTGAAAAGTCCTAGGTGATCTACAACCAATCATTCCTGAGATAGCAACAAGTTAAAATAAGGGCAAGCATATGGACTGATACTTGTAACATGTAGCTTTCGTTCCGAGTGAAAGAGTGTTTGATTGCATCCCCTGTAAATATGTGTGAGTCGGGGATTTTCTTTGTTGTGAGCGCGCATGAATTGCAAGATTTAGCAGAAGTTAGGTTCTTGAAGTAGAATACAAGTGCACACTTAGCTATGAGTAGCATTTTGTCAGTTTGGTTGAGGCTCAAAGTTCACAAGCTGATTGGTCAAATTGTTAAGTGATATTTGTCTTCCATGAAGGGTAAATAAAAGAAGTTACATGCTTCTTAACTGACAGTCAAAACCATCTATAGTCACTACTGTTTCGTGACATGTCGTTAAGAGTTTAGGATAGGATAATTTTTGTTCTAGTTGCTTGAGGACAAGCAAGAGTTTAAGTTGGGGGTGTTGATATGCCGTAGAATTTCGGCACATTTGATACCAATTACATAGACTTTAGTTCATCTTTCAATGCATTTTTAGTTAATTCTTATGAAGTTTTGGTGTTCTGCAATGCATGAGGATTGAGGACCCAAAAATATGGAAAAGAAGTCAAAAAGCCACGAAAGGGAAGAAATGTTGCAAGTATGCGATCACAGAAGGCATATGTGGACCGCATAATCACCGCAAACTAAAGCAGACTAATGGTCAACTAAAGAGGAGAAAATGCGATCCATTATGCGATTCAGAGTTGCTTCCCATGTCCTCTCCTTGGCCTTTCATTGCTTGGGGAATGGATGTTATTGGGCAAATCGAGCCAAAGGCTTTAATGAGCATAGATTCATTTTGGTTGCAATTGATTACTTCACCAAGTGGGTGGAGGCCGTCACTTTCAAAGCAGTCACCAAAAAAGCAGTGGTAGAGTTTGTTCATTCCAACATCATCTGTCGCTTTGGTATCCCAAAGACCATTCTCACTAATAATGCAACCAATCTAAATAGTCATTTGATGAAGGAGGTATGCGAGCAATTTCAAATTATGCATCACCATTCTATCCGTTACCGGCCAAAAGCCAATGGAGACGTTGAAGCTGTGAACAAGAACATCAAGAAGATTCTTAAGAAGACGATCCAAGGTTCCAGACAATGGAATGAAAATTTACCTTTTTCTCTTTTGGGATACCGCACGACTGATCGCACATCTGTTGGTGCAACTCCTTATCTGTTGGTTTATGGAACAGAAGCTGTAATACCGACTGAAGTCAAAATTCCCTCTCTTCGGATCATTGTGGAGTCAGAGATTGAAGATACAGAATGGGTAAAGACCCGATTATAACAACTAATGTTGATTGATGAAAAATAGCTAGCAGCAGTGAGTTTTGGCCAGTTATACCAGCAAAGAACGTGTTTACAACAAGAAAGTGAGTCCAAGGCACTTCGAGGTAGGTCAAATTGGCAAGGACCCTACATCATCAAGAAAGTGTTACCACAGGGGGCCTTGCACTTGGTAGATAAAGAAGGACGGGTACCAGATATGACTATTAACGCAGATGCTTTAAACTTTGAGATCCAGGGAAGTTCAAAGAGGGGCATCGCACCCTTATGTGCAAGTTCAATAGGGGCACCCTCAACATTGTTATCCCCCGCCAATTCCTCAGTACTATGTGGGCCCACCACAGTATACAGTGTTTAATGCTCAATCCTATGCTCGGCCTCCCAATCAACAGGTACAGACACCAGCTCCAAGGATCCCCCGACCTCAGCAGCAAAATATTTGGGCACCATACAATGCTCTTCCTAGGCAGGATTATGGTCGAGAGCAAAGGCCAATGGGTAAATTAGCTCCATTGGCTGAATCATACTCTAGTCTGTTCCAGAAATTGAAGCAAATGGGCGTGATTGGACCCATTGCTCCCCACCACATGCATCCCAATTCACATGGATTTCAAGCAAATGCTAGATGTGAATATCATTCAGGTGCCCCGGGGCATAGCACATATGACTGTTGGACTCTGAAAAGAGCCATAGAAAGACTCATTGCTGAAAAATTGATTGTAGTGACAAATGGTTAGGACCATTATAATGTGACCAACAACCCATTACCAGCACACAATGATGTTCATTTTGTGGGAATGATTGACCGAGATCAAGAATACAAGCCGGTTGGTCCAGCAGAAATGGCAGTGGGAATGATTCAAGAAGGAACACGTCTGGAAGTAAGTCCAAGACGAGGTGTGCCTTTTATTGTGAAAGGCGCCCAAATCTCAAAGAAGGCAAATTTATTTGTTCCAAAAATCTTGAGGTTGGAAGTTCGCTCCAATATTCCAAGCCCAAAGTTGTATGTCCTTGGAGGTCACCCCATCACAAGGCAGAATCAAGGCAGTGCAAAAAGTATAACGGAGCCAATCATAATCAAGCTTGTCATACAACCCCATGTGACAAACACAAAACCATTCCTTGGAACTACAATAAAACTGTGGTGACCTACAAAGGAAAGGAAATCATAGAAGAAGTTGGGGAAACTGGAGTTTTGACTCGATCAGGGAGGTGTTACTCTCTAGAAGAGTTGAGGAAGGCCAAGCAAAACAGAGAATACCAAATACCAATAAAGAAACCATTCACTGAAGAGAGGCGGAAGAGTTTTTGAAAAAGATGAAAGTACAAGATTACTCAATCATTGACCAGCTGAGAAAGACTCCTGCACAAATATCTCTACTATCTCTGCTCATACATTCAGAAGAGCATGCCCGTGTACTAATCAAGGTCCTGAACGAGGCACATATCTCAGAGAAGACCACAGTGAATCAGTTAGAGAAGATGGCCAACAAATATTTTGAGGTTAACAAAATCTCCTTTACTGATGATGAACTTCCCGAGGAGGGAGCCGGGCACAATAGGGCTTTGCACCTGATTGTCAAATGTGAGGGGCATTATGTAAAGTGAGTCATGGTTGATGGAGGCTCGAGTGTATATGTATGCCCTCTCTCTACCTTACAAAGCATGAATATCAATACAGATAGAATCCGAACCCAGCAATGTTCGCAGCCGAGATTTTGATGGCTCAGCAAGAGATACCATCGGGGAGATCAACCTCACCATGACAATTGGGCCAGTTGATTTTGAAATTGTCTTCCAAGTAGTGGACATGGAAACTTCTTATAACTTTCTTATTGGAAGGCCATGGATCCACACGGTCTGAGCTATGCCATCTACCTTGCATAAAATGCTCAAATTCGAACATGACAGGCAAGAAATTATTGTTCACGGGGAAGACGAGTCGTCCATTTATAAAGACCCGTTAATCCCAAGTATTTAGGCCAAGGAAGGGTGTGAATCCGTTGTCTATCAGGCTCTTGAAGTGGTTGCTGTGGACCATGTTGAGGAAGGAAAGCCCATTCTGCATCCTCGTCTTTCTGCCACATCTGTAATGGCAGATGCACTTATGCTGAGACAAGGTTATGAGCCAGGAAAAGGCTTGGGGGCATCATTGCAAGGAATTTCGGAGCCCATTTCTTCGTTCAGTAACAAGGGTACTTTTGGTTTGGCCTTCAGGCCAACACAAGCTGACGAAGACAGAGCCAAGCACCGCAAAAAATATGGGTGGGTCTTGCAGCAACCTATCCCTCACATTTTCTATACCTTTGTCAAGCCACGACTCCAAGAAGGTCAAAATTCCTCGGCACACGAAAACATTGATAAAATTTTCCATGGCCTCAGCCATATATTTTCTGTAGTGAATATGATCCAGGCTGGTGAAGGCACTAGTCCTGCCGATATGCAACTAATTGGTCCAGACACTATGCTCAACAACTGGGAAGCAACTCCTCTCCCCACAAGGAAAGAGTCTTGGTAGTTTTCTTTTGCAGCTTCTTTTTTGTATTTTGGGTTACTTTCAGGGTAATAATCCAAACATCTCAGTACAATTGTTTTTTTTTTGATGTTAACCCCTCTATCCTTTCAAATTCAATGAAATGCAATTCAGTTTCATATTAAGTTTTGTATCTTTTCCTTTTCCTAATTCCTGTCATTTTGTTTCCATTTCAGTTTTGTTAATGCCGGCTTTAATAACATGACATGCATGCGGAATTCACGCTTAGATCTTAAAAGGCTGTCTAATTTAGAAATAATACATCAAGAGGTTGAATATGATGAAGATGAGGCTGTTGAGGAAATAAAAAGAGAATTAGAACAATTTGAAAACAAGCCTAAGCCCAACCTCAATGAAACTGAGCCCATTAATATCGGAAGTCACGAAGATGTTAGAGAAACAATATTAAGCATTCACACTGAACAAAAAAATAGAGATGCTCTGATTCAACTTTTATTTGAATACAAAGATGTGTTTGCTTGGTCTTATGATGACATGTCGGGTTTAAGTGCAGATCTAGTGGTTCATAAGCTTCACACATATCCTGATTTTCCACCAGTCGAACAAAAGAAACAAAAATTTGAAATGGACATGAGTGATAAAATCAAAGAGGAAATAATGAAACAAGTAAGAGCCAATGTGGTCAGAGCTGTCAGATACACCACCTAGGTGGAAAATGTTGTGCTTGTTCCAAATAAAGATGGAAAAACCAGAGTCTGTGTTGACTATAGGGACTTGAACAAAGCAAGCACAAAAGATAATTTTTTCTTTACCAAACATCCATATTCTTGTAAATAATTGCGCAAAGCATGATATACAATCATTCGTGGATTGCTATGCTGGGTAACACCAGATACTAATGGATGAGGATGATGCAGAAAAGACCGCTTTCACCACTCCATGGGGTGTCAATTGTTATAGGGTCATGCTATTCGGTTTGAAGAATGCAGGGGCAACTTACATGAGGGCCATGACCACCATTTTTAACGACATGATGCACAAAGAGATTGAATTATATGTTGATGATGTCATCATAAAATCAAAGACACAGGCTGATCACGTGCGCGATTTGAAAAGTTCTTCAAATGGCTTCGAAGGTATGACCTTAAGCTTAATCCAGCCAAGTGTGCATTTGGGGTTCAGTTTGGGAAACTCCTAGGTTTTAAAGTCAGCCGGAGAGGCATCGAATTGGATCCATCTAAGATAAAGTCCATTCGATATCTTCCACCCCCGAAGAACAAAACAGAAGTCATGAATCTTCTCGGGAGGTTGAACTACATCAGTAGGTTCATTGCTCAACTCACAACCACGTGTGAACCCATCTTTAAGTTGCTGAAAAAGGATGCTGCTATCAAGTGGACAGACGATTGCCAAAAAGCTTTTGATAGGATCAAAGATTATTTGTCAAAACCCCCTATACTGGTCCCACCTGAACCTGATAGGCCTTTGTTTTTATATCTATCGGTGATGGATAATTCCTTTGGATGCGTTCTGGGGAAAAATGACGCAATAGGAAAAAAGGAACAGGCAATCTATTATTTGAGCAAGAAGTTCACCAATTACAAGGTTAACTACAACCTTTTAGAAAGGACATGTTGTGCCTTGACTTGGGTCGCTCAGAAGCTGAGGCCTTATCTCTTGGCCTACACTATTTACCTCATATCAAGAATGGATCCTTTGAAGTACATCTTTCAAAAGCCAATGCCCACTAGCAGGCTTGCAAAATGGAAGATTCTGATCATAGAGTTCAATATCGTCTATGTTACTCGCATCGTAATGATAACACATACTTTGGCAGAGAATCCAGTTGATGATGATTACAAGCCACTAAGCACATACTTCCCAGATGAAGAGGTCAACTCAATATAGAAAGTAGTTCCGGACGACAGCCATGCACGGGAAATGTATTTTGATGGGGCTGTCAATAAAGGAGTCGGGATCGGGTCAATCCTTATCTCACCTATTGGACAACATTACCCTGCAACAGCCCGACTTCGATTCTTCTGTACCAATAATATGGCAGAATACGAAGCTTGTATCATGGGTCTGAAAATGGCCCTCGATCTGGATGTGCATGAACTATTGGTTATGGGAGATTCTGACTTGCTTATCTGGCAAGACCAAGGAGAATAGGAGACTCGAGGCATCAAGCTTATTCCATATAGACAATGTGTGCAAGACCTGGGCAAAAGATTCAAATCCATCGAGTTCAGGTACATTCCTAGGTTTCACAACGAGCTAGCTGACGCCTTGGATACCTTAGCCTCGATGCTCCGTTATCCAGACAACACTCATATTGATCCATTGGAAATCCAAGTTCGGAATCAACATGGTTACTGCAATACTATTGAGACAGAACCAGATAGTGAACCATGGTATCATGACATAAAACGATTCCTAAAAACAAGGGAATACCCAAAGTATATCATGGGAGATCAAAAAAGAACTATAAGGTGGCTCGCTGGTGGTTTCTTCCTAAATGGGGAGATTTTGTACAAAAGGACCCAGATTTGAACTTGTTGAGATGCATAGATGCCACAAAAGCTGGGCGGGTCATGAGTGAAGTGCATTCGGGGGTATGTGGATCAAACATGAATGGATATGTTTTGGTGAAGAAGACTCTGCGGGCAGGATATTATTGGCTTACTATGGAGCGATATTGCTTCAGTTTTGTTTGCAAGTGTCACCAATGCCAGATTCATGGTGACCTGATTCACTTGCCACCTTCGGAGTTGCATCACATGTCCTCTCCTTGGCCTTTCATTGCTTGGGGAATGGATGTTATTGGGATAATCGAGCCAAAGGTTTCAAATGGTCATAGATTCATTTTGATTGCAGTTGATTACTTCACCAAGTGGGTGCAGGCCATCACTTTCAAAGCAGTCACCAAGAAAGCAATGGTAGACTTTGTTCATTCCAACATCATCTGTCGCTTTGGTAACCCAAAGACCATTCTCACTGACAATGCAGCCAATCTAAATAGTCATTTGATGAAGGAGGTTTGCGAGCAATTTCAAATTATGCATCGCCATTCTACCCCTTACCGGTCAAAAGCCAATGGAGCCGTTGAAGCATCAAACAAGAACATCAAGAAAATTCTTAGGAAGATGATCCAAGGTTCCAGACAATGGCATGAAAAGTTGCCTTTTTCTCTTTTGGGATACCGCAGGACTGCTCCACATCTATTGGTGCAACTCCTTATCTATTGGTATATGGAACGAAAGTTGTAATATCGGCTGAAGTCAAAATTCCCTCTCTTCGGATCATTGTGGAGTCGGAGATTGAAGATACATAATGATTAAAGACCCGATTAGAACATCTGATGTTGATTGATGAAAAACGGCTAGCAACGATGTGTTTCGAAGTCAGGCTGATCACGTGCGCAATTTGAAAAATATTTAAGCCTACCAAACATGGGACACTTGGAAAGCGTTTTACGGAAAATGTTTTTCTTCACACCAAACACACCCTAGGCCTCATTTTTTGGTAAGCTACTGATAAAGAAGGAATTCAAGTCCTTTAATTACGTTACAATAGTTTTACATTGGCAGCAAAATCAGACAAAGACCTAAGCCCGTGATTTGTTTAAACAATTAAAAGGAGGTCCAAAATCATTTCTTCTTTTCCAAATCATCTTCTTTGTTTCGATACTTATTAAATGCGACAGAGCAATTCCTGTACTTGACATTGTATCTGTTGAACCATAAAACATAAGAACAATTTTATGGCAAAATACATAAAGACCCCATTAAACTTGTCCAGAAAACTAGTTTGACCACTTAAACTAAACGAGCGTTCCTTTACTCCCTAAACACATTTCAAGTGAATTATTTTCCCCCTAGCTGATGTGGCAAAAAAATAAAAAAATAAAAATTATTGGAGCGTAAATAACAAAAAGAAAAAAGCAGACGACCCCATCTTCTTTCTCCTTCTTCCTCACCCCTTATCCTTCCTCACAGATAGTGCAACAACAGATTTCCCCCAAAAATCAACTAGGAACCACCAAAATCTTTCACCAAATAGCCCCAAAGTTTAGCTATAGACTCCATAAATTGGACCCAACAAAATTCAGCAACACTCACTCGAAATAGACTCCAAAATCTTAGATTTAAGTTTAAAGTTTCGTAGCTCCATATATCGATAATGGTGTTTGCTGGATTCTTTACCACCACGAGTGTGTAATCACGTTTCAAACTTCAACCAATATTAACAAATGAATTTTAGTAGCTATTGCTCAAGCATACCGGATTAGAACAAAAAATAAACCCAACAAATTTGATTTTTCAATTTTAAGTTCTCGGTTCTTCATGGCCTTTAAAGTGACAGAAAATAACGTAAAAGAAAGAAAGAACATGCTTTAATCATCACAAGGATTGAATATTAAGAGGGAAAGAAGAAAGGAATTCTGCTTTTAATGTTTTTTAATTTTGAAACACTATCGTGAAGCCTTCCCTAAGAAAGATGACTTAGTGCATATAAATCATGCTTTTTCTGATGTGGCGTTGGTGTGGCACTGACATGGTGATGATGTGAAAATGAAATGGAGCGTGTGTAAAGCATCCCATGTTGTGAGAGTGAAATAAGTGTTTCAGGAGGAAAAATAATTCACTTAAAATGTGATTAAGGGGTAAATGAACGCCCGTTTAGTTTTAGTGTTCAAACCAGTTTTATGGACAAGTTTAATGGGGTCTTTATATATTTTGCCTAATTTTATTTGATGCAAACCCAAATATCCTAAAAACCATATTCTCGTCCTGCAATACATGATCAATAATTGGAACATAGGGACCTAAAACTGTGATATTTATTCCTTTAACTTCTTAACATACTTTAAAGGCTTCACCGACGTTGTCAATTACTTTAGCTTCATAACATTCCTACTGGTGTTCAGCAACATCACTGACACCGACAGGAAGTTCGCAAAGTAATTTGGTATGATCACATGAAAAAACATGATTTGAGAGAATGCTAACTGAACCATTAGCGATAGTTAAAGCAAGAGAATCATTTAAGATTTTTGGCCATGTCGACATTTCGAGTAACAGTATTCTCAGGGCAGTATGCACAAGAGTTTTCAGCACAATCAGGACCGGGTTTTTTGAAGAAATTTGTGTAAACAAATATTTTTAGAGAATTATATGGGTCAAAATTCACCCTTAGTATATTCAGGGCGAGATAACATTACGGGAAGAATCCTTAGATCATAGTAATAGAAAAAATAATTAACAGGTGTTCATGCGGACAATAAAGGCACCACGTGATAAATGCTCTGAAAAATCAAGAACAATGGTGTAGCATATAATATTCGATAGGAAATATTAAATGATATTTAAGTAGATAAAGGGAATGATTCGATCAATAAAAGATGGAATAAATGAACCTTCTGTCTGACAATGATTGAAAGACAAGTCCTTGAATAATCGAGGATTTCTTGGATCTGATGGTAAAGTGCAAATAAGAATTTAATTGTAAAGTAGATCTTTGTATTGAGTGGAGACCGAATTTTTTTTGTCAAAGTGCTTTTCTTACAAAAAATCAATGTATCCTCCTATCATTGTTTCTTCTTCTATTTATATGGGACATACTTCCAAGAAACCCTAAAAGTATAAGTGTAGATAATATCTTAGGGAATATTCTCTTTAATATACTATTTTGAAAACTAGCCGTTTCTGTCCTATTGAGCATACTTGACCTCGACCTCAATCCTCGTTGACACCTTGACTACGACTTTCGTCAACTCTTCGATCGTGGGCCATGCGGCTTCTCGGACCGTCTTAATAAGCGACATCTTGAGGATTCTTATGCTATCTCGCCCTGAATATACTAAGGGAGGATTTTTACCCAAACAGTTAGTCCCTCCGCTTATTGAGGCTGGCCTCAGGTCGGTTTGATGAGCGGATTCTGTTCATTGCGGTCGAAACGATTAGGCGAGCTGAGCGGATCGTGATGATTGAGGAGAAATGGCAATGTAGCCCTCGTGAGCCGAGAATTTTGGATGTTCCATCTAATAGTTGGTTTATTGGATTTGTGTTGTCCATGAATCAAGGTGAATTCATGACGTCATGCGTCATCATGACGTGTATTCTCGATGCGTTGCTTCATTTTACATGGGAATCTTGATTGGACCTGTCGCTTCGGTTCTGGTGCCAGGTAATAATGAGCCGATTTCTCGATTGTAATGCCTGAATCCTTATAAATAGGGATGTGAGGGTGTAATTTCAAAGTTTAAAGATTTCCTGTATCAAAACCCTAATATCCTCTTCCTCCTCCTCCATTGGTGTTCATCTTCCCCCTCTGTTCCAACGATTCTCGTCATTTTTAATCCTCTGTCATTTGGTATCTCTCTCTCTTTCATTGAAACACGTCTAGCGTACCCTCTGAGTCTAGTGAGGGAAGTGATGCTGTCCCTCTACCGATAGTGATTCTGCCTCATGTGGAGAACGTTCCCATTGCCGTCGAGGACTGAAGCTTCCCCACGGTGGAGGGGATAGTTCCTCGTAACCCCTATACCAGGTATGATTTCTTGAAATTGCCTGAAGCCGAGCCCGAATACTTTAAATCGGTGATGGAGGGGGCTAATTTGTTGGAGCATAAGGCTAAATACGGACTTCACAATCACGTCGAGTTGATCCCTACTGGGTGGGATGCAATGCAGGTCCACCGTCCTGGGTACTGCGCCTTCTACGCCTACCCCTTTCACGTCGGCTGCACTCTTTTTCTCCTTCTGCTGGCGGAGGAGTTTTGTCACTTCTACGACGTTTTCCCGGCTCAGCTCGTGCCGTATGTCTACAAACTTATAAGGATGCTCACCAAATTTTTGGAGTTGGCCGGGGTCGAGCTCACACTTCGACACTTGACGCACATATTCGCCCCTAACTTTCATATGGGGAAGATGCTGAATCTTCACCACCGAGGAGGTAAATGCTTGGTGGTGAAGATAGACGACTAAGCTAAACCAGTTCTGGCTCAACTTTTTCTTTTTATAACTGAGGATGTGGTGGCCAACACCGATGTTTTCCTTGAGGCTTGGAATTGTACTCGTAAGTACACGCCTCTTTGTTTGTAGGTATCCAATTTTTCCTTCGTGTTTGGCCGTGGTTCTAATCTCTTGCCCCTTCTTGTGAAGCTATGCATTTGCCTCCGCCTTTGGTCGATGATATTTCCAACTGGGTATGCCGGCTCCTTCCTCACATCATGGAGATACGCGAGTGGTCAGGCTTCTTCAATAGGTTTGGGCCCCATCTCACTTCGACTGGTAAGTTGTTCTTGTCTTCGGCCTCTTAGTTATTTTTATTTTATGGTTTACTTTGGCTGACTTTCCTTTCCCTTTGTACTTCCCTTACCTTCAGTTAGGGGGTCCTCAAAGAGGTCTAGATCTCCCGCACCTACATTCGGACAGAGGAAGAACGCTAAGGCCTCGACTTCTTCCCCTTCCTCGACTGTGTCCACCTCAGCTCGTGTCCCGATTTCTTCTTCAACCGCGACTTCCTCTGATCGCGCCCCTATTGGTGCGTCTTGTCCTATTCCTTCCTCGACTATGGTAACTTCGACCCCTTTACCATACCTCCTTGTAGACGAAGATGAGGAGGAGCTTGTACCTGGTGAGGAAGGTTTGATGCCTTGTAAGAGGAGGTCTGTAGATAGTGGTGATGGGGCCGCCTAGGCATTGACTTAATGGAGGGTGACTTTACACTGCACAGGATGATGACCATTATCATCGAAGATGACGTCAAGCCAGTGTCTGATATTCCGAGGTTGGCGGAGGCCGATGTGGGTACGCCTCTTCCTTCTGTGATGACGGAGGATGAAGGGCCAGCCACTGGAATTTTTGACACTTCGCGGCAAGAGGAGCCATCGACTTTGTGGCTTTTTGATGGTACTTCTTTGCTGGCTGATGAGATAGGTAAAGACATTGCTGAAGAAGGCTATGAGATAAGTTCAGATGTTGATGCTCTTGACCTGAAGTTGATAGAGTAAGGGTTTACCCAATTTGAGGTAAGGTTGGAGAGGTCTACGAGGACCATTGCGATCACTATGGATCGTGATTTACCGAAGAATATGGAGGACGTTTTCCTCAACCTCAGCCCCCTTTTTCTGAGATAGAGGGTAAGACCCTTAAAGAGTTGGATGACGTTACTCTATCGAGGAGCATTGATGGTCTTGCCCTTAGAGTGAGTGTTTAATGTTTTGTTCTTCTCTTATTTTTGCCTTTGTTTTTCAGGGCATTTTTGTTTCTGACTCACTTCTTCTATTTTTCTGGTCGCAGACGGTGATTTTGGAGATCGAGAGCGCCCGAAGGGAGGAGAGGTGTAGGAAATTTTTGTAAGGTTAAAAAATAAGTACTTTGAGTATTAATGCAAGTACCAGGAATTTCGTTTTAGGATGGTGGTGACATGTAGGCCCTTCGAGACGAGTTGGAGGAGAAAGATGATGAGCTGGTAAAAGCCATTGAGAAGTACAACATCCTCTATTGGACATTGAGGAGTCATGAAGAGGATATTGAGGTTAGCAGGGGCGTGGAGGCCCAATGCAGTGACCTTCAAGCAAAAGTGGTCTAATGCGCAGGCAATTGGAAGAAAGTCAGCTTCAGTTGGAGGGCCTCACTGGTGAAGTTGCTGAGAAGCAGAGCGAGCTTGAGAAGGCGGAATCTTTCCATTTGGACGCTCATAGGAAGTTGAATATGCTTGAGCTAGCAAATAGCACCCTCCGGACCGAGCAGGAGAATTACTAGTCCACGACGAAAGCTTAAGAGGATCGACAAGAGGGGAGGGTCAGAGAGCTGGAGAAGGATAATGCTCTCCTTCATGATCGTGTGGTCGTATTGGAAGCTGAGAAGGCTCAAATGCTCACACATCACTCTTCTCCTCATACTTCAAAATTTCCCAACGTTCCTCGGGAATTGTATGAGGAATGGATTCACGGAGAGGCTCAGTTGGATGTGTATCGAGATTTACATAAGGCGGGTCCGTTTCTGAGGTTGAATTTGAGGATGTTCGTGTCAAGGTTCGTGAAGCTATAGTTGCTTGAGGGTATGATCCAGCCACACCTGAGGGAGATGATGAAGGCATAAATTGGCTTGAAGAGGACGCTTGGTACGACACCGCTTATCCTGAGGGAGAGGACGGCGAAGGTGGGGGTGATCGAGGTGGCGAGGATATTGATGGTCAAGGTGTTGAAGGCGCAAAAGATCATGATGGTGGTGATCAATTGTTTTTCTTCTTCTCTTTATTGTAAACTCTTGTGTGTTTTTGGCGGAAACTCCACGAGCATTTGTAAAAAAATGTTTTAAGTATGAAACACCAAGGTTGTTTTCTACATCTGTTTCTTTTACTTTGGTTTATTTTCTGTACTTGTATATTTTTTGCTTCTTTTGTTTGCCTGCCTTTTTTTTTTGTGTTTTGGAATATGGCCGAGGTCATCGATTGTGGCCGGGGGATGATAGGTGTTTCTTCGAACAAGGTTGAAAATAACCTAAATTTAGTTATGGCCGAGGGCCGGTAGGTGTTAGTTCGAACGAGGTCGGACATAACCTGAATTTAATTATGGCCGAGGTCCAGTAGGTTTTAGTTTGTACAAGCTCGAACATAACTTGCATTTAATTATGGTCGAGGGTCGGTAGGTGTTAGTTCGAACAAGGTCGAACATAACCTGAATTTAGTTATGACCGAGGGATGTAGGTGTTAGTTCTAACAAGGTTAAACATAACCTGAATTAATATGGCCGAGAGCCGGTAAGTGTTAGCTCGAACATAACCTAAATTTAGTTATGGTCGAGGGCCAATAGGTGTTAGTTCGAACAAGGTCGAACATAACCTAAATTTAAGAAAGATGTGCTGATAAATGTAAAGTTTATTGCCTTGACATTGTAGCTTTTGTTACATAGTTGGAGAAAGTTATAGATTTTTGGGTGTTGGCTGGCATTCCAGTCCCAGTCCCACTCCCAGTCTATCTGGTCCCTTCATTGGTTAATCTGGAGAATAGTGATAGGTCGAGCAATGAAATAATGATCACGACCTTGCCTTTGCATACTTTGACTTGGAGTGTTCCCATCGTCGCCTCGTTAAAAACCTCATTGAGAAAACCCAAATGGGACAAAACTTAAGTGAGGAAAAAAAGTATGACTTTGGGGACACTTTTTCTCTTAGAAGTTGAAGTAATTTTAACCGTTTTCCCCCATACTTGAGCGCTAGTCTCGAACCTGCAATGACGACCTCATACTCAGCCTCGTTGTTAGTCATATTCGGGCACCTTATGGACTGGCGAATTACTTCGCATGTTGGGACTTCGGGTACGAGTCTCGGTCCGGACACCGACGTGTTGGATGTGCCATCGGTGTATAGGACCTAGAGGTCTTGTGTTTGGGGGGAAGTTTGGACGGCTTCCCTTTCGACCTCAGGCATTATCTTTGCGCTGAAGTCAGCGAGCACTTGTGACTTTAACTCCGTTCGTGGCTGGTACATGATATTGTGCTCGCTTAGCTCGATGGACTATTTGGCCAGCCTTCCAGCTAGCTCGAGTTTATGTAAAATTCTTCTTATGGGGAAAGTTGTGAAGACCGAGATGAGGTGACATTGGAAATATGGTCTAAGCTTCTGTGAAGCTACGACTAAGGCCGAAGCCAGTCTCTCGAGGTACGGGTACCTCATCTCGACATCGACTAGTGTTTAGCTAATGTAATAGATGGGAGATTGCGTAATTTTGTTTTCTTCAATTAGGATTGCGCTTACAGCTACCTCGGATACAGGTAGATAAACGAGGAGACGCTCCCCGGGCTCTGGTTTTGAAAGCATGAGTGGCGACGACAAGTATGCCTTTAGTTCCCTCAGATCCTGGACACACTCTGAAGTCTATTGGAGGCCATTATCTTTCTTAAGTATGCCAAATAATATATGGCACCTATTCGACGAAAGTATGCCTTTAGTTCCCTCAGAGCCTGGACACACTCTGAAGTCTATTGGAGGCCATTATCTTTCTTAAGTATGCCAAATAATATATGGCACCTATTCGACGAAAGTATGCCTTTAGTTCCCTCAGAGCCTGGACACACTCTGAAGTCTATTGGAGGCCATTATCTTTCTTAAGTATGCCAAATAATATATGGCACCTATTCGACGAAAGTATGCCTTTAGTTCCCTCAGAGCCTGGACACACTCTGAAGTCTATTGGAGGCCATTATCTTTCTTAAGTATGCCAAATAATATATGGCACCTATTCGACGACCACTAGATGAACTTTGATAGGGCGCTGATGCGACCAGTCAACCTTTAGACCTACTTTTTGGTGGTCAAGAATTCGGGAATCCCCTCGATGTCTTTGATTTTTTAAGGTTTGACCTCGATCCCTCACTGTGATACCACAAAACCTAAGAGCTTTCCTGAGGCTATGCTGAACGCACACTTCTCCGAGTTTAGTTTCATTCCGTACTGTTTGAGTATGTCAAGAGTTTCTTTTAGATGGTCGATGTGATCTTCTCCCCTTTTGGACTTGACAAGCATGTCATCTATATATACTTCCATTATTTTATCGAGTTGATCCTTGAACATACTTGTCACCAACCTTTGATAAGTCACCCCCTTATTCTTTAGTCCGAAGGGCATGACCCTGTAGTAGTACGTTCCTTGGTGGGTGATGAACGTGGTTTTTTCCCGATCTTCCTCTTCCATGAGGATCTGATTATATCCTAATTAAGTGTCTAAGAAGCTTAGTAGCTCATGCCTGTCCGTTGCGTCAATGAGTTGCTCGATGTGAGGCAGCAGAAATGAATCCATTGGGCATGCTTTATTCATGTCTGTGAAGTCCACACACATCCACCATTTCCTATTCTTATTTTTAACCATTACTACGTTAGCGACCCACTTGGGGTACTTCGGCTCCCTGATGGAACAATTTTCTAACAATTGTCCACCTCATCGCACACTGTGTCATTGATTGCAGAGTTGAATTACGCCTAACCTGCCTCACCGGGAAGTGGAAGGGGTCGATGTTTAATTTGTGCGTGGAAATTTTCTATGGGATGGACGACAGATCTGCATGGCTGAAAGCAAACAAATCTATGTTAGCTTTTAAGAATTGACTGAATTTACCTGGTTTCTGAAGTTTGCAACCGATATAGGCCTTCTTGCTAGAGTCCGGAACCAAAGTGTGGTTTTTTTGGACTCAAACGATGAAAATACGTGAAAAAAATAATTGACTACCATTTTATATATAGCCCAGTTATTTACCACGCTATACCTTAATGACACATTTGTCTGTTAAGATATAGCGCATATAATATATGCTCTATACTCAGTATTTGCAGCTATTATATATTGACTGCATAGTGCATCAATCACATACGCTATCCATCCTTCACTTCTCTCCTTATTTTTCTTGTCTCTTGCATTATACAGAAGTAGTATTTGTTTCACTTACAGCAAAATTTGTCTTTTTGTTCATGTGAATTAGATCAGGTGAAATTAGAGAAATAAAAATAGAGGCAGGTGGTGAGAAAGGTCTTAATTTAAAAAGGTAGAGATAGATTTTTGAAAAGATATTCTCTCATTTTAACGTCCACATACTCAAATCCAAGATTAGAGTAACTTATATTCAAGATTTAAATTGAGAAAGCAGTTTATGTAATTAGAGAACTTATACAATTCAACTTCAAAGATTATGGTGGAATAATAAGTATTTTTTCATCCGTAATAGAGATTCATCTCACTATTCTATAGTAGCATAAAACAAATAAAGAAAACATTATATATATATATATATATATATCATACTAGTAAAAAGAAATTAATCAAGTTGGGACTCAAGAATAGAGTTTATTAAAAGATTAGTATCTAACAAGAGAAATCTAAGTCATACAACAGGAAGATATCCAATACCTTATGGCTTGCTACTGAAGATTGCTAGAGTGCTTAGTGGCTTGCTATTCTAGAAGTTGAAACTAATTTAGTTTCAATATGAGTTGTAGAACAGGTTTGGAAGTTGGGACTTTGGGTATTAATTATTTGGTCACTTGTAGCCATTTCCATAATCCCAAGGCCCCAAAAAACTTAATGCTTTGTTACTTTCAAACTTAGGTTATAAAATATATTTTTCATATATAAATTTATTCGGTACGATTTGATATTTTCTCAGTTTATTTTTAAAAAAATTAAAAACCTACCCTAATTCGGTATAATCATAAATTTATATAAAAACCTACCATTTTGTTAAAACAACCCTAAAAATTGAATTTAACTGGGTTGGCAAATTTGTCTTTGAACAAAAAGACAAATTTTGCTTTAAGTGAAATAAATTCTACTTCTGTATAATGCAAGAGACAAGAAAAATAAGGAGATAAGAGAAGGATGGATAACGCATGTCATTGATGTTCTATGCAATCAATATATTATAACTGCAAATACTGAGTATAGCACATATATTACATGCGCTATACCTTAACGGACAAATATGCCGTTAAGGTATAGCACGGTAAATAACCACGCTATATATAAAATGGTAGTCAATTATTTTTTTCACCTATTTTCGTCGTTTGATCCTAATAGACCACACTTTGGTTCCAGACTGTTCTTGCTATGGTCATTGAGATCCAATTGAATGAGGTCGAGATTTTCTATGGTCGATCCTGCGGCTTCGACTATGTCGGGATCTTTGATGCCTTCCTCGATCTCGTAATGCCCGACCTTGACCCTGCTGATTGCTATGCCTGTTTTTCTTTGCCCTCCTTTGTTGGGAGGCTGTGTTGTCTAAATCAATGCGATTGCATTCTCGGGACGTACGCTACACTCGTCATATGTTGAATATTCCCCATGGAGTTGGGAATTTGACGACTTGGTATAAGCTGGAGGGGACGACCTTCATGGAGTGTATCTATAATCCTGCTACTATGGTGTTGTACGCGGTGTCTTGGTCCATGATGTGGAATTTGTTTCCAGAGTCACACCTCCGGCCAAAATAGGGAGTGTAATTTCCTGTACGTCCGTTCAACTGCATTGTTAAAACTAGTTAGCATGATGCAGCGCGATACTATCTTATCCTCGAGTTTAATTTGGGTAAGTACTCAGGGATAGATAATGCATGCGGCGCTCTCATCATCTATCATAATCCGTTTAACATCAGTATCTAAAATTCATAGAGTAATAACAAGGGCGTCATTATGAGGAAAAGCCAAACCGTCAGCGTCTGACTTGTCAAAGATGATACTTTCTTCGAGTTCGTCGTACCATTGGTGGGTGATAGATCGCTTGAGTTTGTGGGTAGTGGTGAACTTCACGCTGTTGATAGAGGCATTGTATCCACCGCTGATGATCATGTTGATGGTACGAGCAAGTGAGGGTGGCTTAGGAGGCCCTTGATGTTCGCGTCCTCTGGCGAAATTGGTTCTTCCTCTATTTCTTAGCAGCTCTTTAAGGTATCCTTGTCGTAACATGTTCACGACTTCCTGCCTCAGGACGATACAGTCTTCAGTCTTGTGCCCTGGTTCCTGGTAGAACTCATAGAGGGCTTCAAATTTTCTAGTATTAGGGTCCGATCTCATTTTGGCAGCCACTTTACTTTTGGCCTGAGCTTCTCTAGAGCGTAGTGTTACACCCTATGTTTTCGTACGTGAGAGTACATCGTAAGTCAATTGATGTAAGCTCAGAAATAAGATTATATTTGATGGAATATAAAGTAAGTTAATCATGTTACATTGGAGGTTACAAATATTTAAGATCATGAATAACGAGTACCAAGAGGGTTGGAAAGCTTAGAAGCTAAACCAATTGAAGAAAATAAGTTTCGTCGAAATTCGACGAGTTTGGAATGTTATAACATGTACTTTAGGGTGAGACTATGGTTCATTACATGATAATGAGTTTATGCTATGAGTTAATTTTTATCGTATGATATTTGTGTTCTACATTCTGAAGTCAAGAAGGTTGTGGAACAAAAGTCGGCAAAGGTCTTCACAAGTTACACTCACAATGTGTTGAAAATTAGGTCAAATGTAACTGAGATTTTCTCCCAATATACTTGGAATTATTGGATTATCTACCAACAAAATTTAATATTTATGAGTCTAGTTTCCAATTTATTAAACCGTTCATCGATACGACGTAAGATTAGAGATATATTTGAAATTTTGCGAGACTGCGGAGAAATCATAAGTGACAAGTAGGTGGATCACTAGAGCTTTTGAACAATACATTTCATGTGCTATATGAAGTCTTATTGGGACATATAATATACCAAATCGAAGGTCTTGAAATTTAGTTTCCAACGCTCTTAACCGTTTGTTCATACGACATCAAGATAAAAAGATATAAGCGTCGGAAGATGGACCAATCCTAGGGTGCCAAGCTAACACCTCTTTGACTTTTCCAAACTTGATATATATAAACCTTAGTTCGGGTTTCTCTTCATTATTCAGCATAAAAAGACCAGAGAACACCCAAAAACATAACCTCAAGCTATCTTCTAGGGTTTCAAAGAATATTATCATTCCGGGCATGAAATCGAGAAGCAATAACATCAAAACGATCCCTACAACGTAAGTGTCATTATACCGCCTCTCCTTTTTCCTTGTAGTTAGAGTTTTGGAATGTACTTCATAGTTAATAAACGTCTAATATCTGTATTTAAGTGTTTAAATATCAAGGAAGGTTGATAAATATGTTTTCTAATAGTTAGAACTCACGGGACGGTGACCGGAAGCTGTGAGTTCGAGTTATTTGACTTGTAGCGAACTGTTTTGTGTTTTTGTTGGGCTGCGTGTTTTACTACTGTTTTGAGGAGTTTTGGAGGAGTAAGGGTGTGGAGAAACACCATATAGATGTAGGGTTGTGATCTGGTCGTTCGTTGTAACATTTCTGGGTCGTTTGACACGACTACATTGGTCGTCATATGTGTGAAGTGATTAGGTTGTGTGTGGACTGTTTTGGGAGGCTCAATATGATTATTATTGATGTTGTACGAGATGTTTGGTGATTGTTTTTACTTGTGTGAAGTCATATAAATAGGGTAGGTGTTGTCCCTTTCATCGTAAAATAGGTTGTGGTCGATACATAATAGTTATGACGCTTAAACGATAACGATAGTGTCGTTTCTCTTATTGTAGATTAAGGAGTTGTGACATTTGTGTAGATGAGGTTGAGGAAGTATATACAAGGTATGTGAGGATATCCCTTTCCTTCTTTTGCACGACTCTAATTGTACAGAATGCAATGAACGAGCTTCCAAAGCTACTCTACTCTTAGAAGCTAGCAGTACTTACATTGTTTCCCTTCTTATGGAACAATTGATGTTGAGGTTGCTTCTCTTATTATTATGGTATCAATGTTGTTGGTACTTCCTGATTCTTATAAGATTCTCGATGAAGAGTTAGGCCTAATGATGTGTATGGAGAATATCGACCTTACGTCACTCCGAAATGTTCAAAACATGATTCCAATGAGTCATGCATGCATTATATATATGTATTTATTTTACTCTACCAAGCCGCGGTATAGTCGGCCGGGTATGGAACCTATTGTGCAATCACTGATCAGTTGGGTTTACCGAGCCATCTTTGAGGCCGGGTATGATATGATGATGATGATGCCCACAAGAGGCGAATGTTCTATGATGATGATGATGCCCACATAGGCAGATGTTTAAAAAGATTATGTGTATATATGTATCATGCATTTCATGTTAACGTCTCTTAGAAGCACTCAGATGATACATGTTGTATCTCCTACATCTCTCTTTACATTACTGTTCTTATTTATGCTTTCCTGCCTTACATACTCAGTACTTTATTCATACTGACGTCCTTTTATTTGTGGACGCTGCATGTCGTGCTGCAGGTCTTGATAGATAAGTAGACACAGCTCCCCCACCACAATAGGCTTTCCAGTTCAGCGATTATAAGAGAGATCCCTTTTCCGGACTTGCCGTGGTCTTGGTATGAATTTTTGTTATAGATATTATGGGTATGTCGGGGCCCTGTTTCGACTATGTTGCATTACTTATGCTCCTTTAGAGGCTCATAGACAGGTGTCGACTCATGTATAGTTTGGTATTCCTTGTTGGCTAATTTTTGTTGTATAGTCTTTTATGGCAGCGTTGTAGCTCGTACCTTTTATGTAGTTTCTTAGCAATCTTGTCATCCCATGTGATGTATGTTCATGATCCATATCTACCATTTATATTGATCTCGTTATCCCTTAAAGATAATAAGAAGGTTAGATAAAATGTACGTTGGTGCTCGGCAAGTATGGCCCGGGTGCTAGTCATGATCCTCCAGTTTGGATCGTGACATTGGTATCAGAGCAAGTCTGTCCTAGGGGTAGTCTATGAGCCGTGTCTAGTAGATTCTTATATGGGTGTGTTGTGCACCACACTTATAAGCAAGAGGCTACAGGGAATTTAGGACTGTTACTCTTTCTTCTTACTCTAGATCGTGTGGTAGAGCTCAATCGTAAGAACTCAATTTCCTCAATTTGTTTCTTATTTATAATACGACGATGCATACATCTAGAAATATGGATGACAAGAGATTGCAATGTGGATGTGGAAGAGTTGAGTCAGAGGAACTCAATTTTGCATCATGCTTATGATGAGTAAATGTGAGAGCTTCAGGAGATCATGTGTGTACTAAGATGTGTTAGTTTCTTAATAAGGAGATCTAAAGAAAGAATATCTATCTACCCATATGGTAAAAAGAAATAAGAGAATCAGAAGGTAGATACGAGTTTTAGCAAGTAAAAGAAGCAAGATAAAGAAGGGTACGGGGTACCTAGTTAGTAAAGATTATCAGTATTTATAATTCTGGTAGNCATTTGGAGATAGCTATATGGTCACTCTAGAATAGAACATTCAGATATGAATACTAGACTATTCAGAAATTTCAGAAGATAGGCACTAGGATCCTAGAAGGGATAAATATTTGTCTTAGTATGACTCCTGCCACTAGTTAAAAAAAAAGAAGAAGAATGTTAGGCGTCCCCAAGACCCAGTGATATGAAGCATGGGGAGCTAAATATGAAAGAACGTTATGTTGAAGTCTTTATAATAGGGCGATAAAAAGAGATATTAGCATGAGAATAGGAAGAGAGTAAATTAAACATTATGAGTAAGAGGTGATAAATGAGTGATAGCGGTAAATCAGAATATGGTATAATGATAAAGTCTATAGTCAAGTGAAGGAAAAAAAATGAGAGGAGATAGGCCTTGAGACAATACAAAAGTGTAAGCCATAAATCCATGCCCTCATTTCGAGAAATGAGTTGGTGAGTCACACGTGATTACCATAAGGAAAAGTTAGACCCCACAAGTAATAGAAATTAGTATGGGATAGTAAACAAGAAAAAAAAATCGAACATGAATTAGGGATCAAAGGAATTGGTAATAGTCGACATCGCTTCAAAGATAGTGTTTCGACATTAATAGAATGAACAATAGAAGAATAACCTTTAAAGGTCATTCACGAAGACGCTTCTCTAAAGCAAGCACTATGAGTAGAGTTAAGCTTAAGGGACTAAATGTGCCAGTTACACCACGTGTCACCCTTGTGTGTACGAAATTCAATTATACCTGGTGTAGAAGGGTTACCGCAAGGCGAGTAATGTTTTTGAAGATGTAGAAACAAAATGCCAAAGATGAAGATGTAAATATCGAATGGTAAAGGAAGAATGTGGTAAAAAGGTGAAAGGAATAAGATTGCATTTATTCATATCCTACAGATATAATATAACTCCAGAACATTATGCAAGCATGATGCTGGGGAGAATCAATAAGGGTTTCACACTCGATGATATTGATATATAAGTGGGAGTGAACACTTGATACATAAGGATCCCGTACAAGAGGCAAGTTAGGACAAAGGACATAACCCAAGAGGCGTTACATAAAATAAAGATATGAGAGTGGACCAATGGGTAGTCAGTAGTTGATTCAGTAAGAGCCTAGTTATGGCTAGATAGGAAGATATAGGCAAATCAGTAGATCATGCAAGATAAATGTAGTGAAACCCAGCATAGGAAATTCAGTCTTTTAGATACAACATCATAATCCTCGAGAAATATTCAGACAGGAGTTGGGGTAGTAGAAGGTACAATATAAGTGTTAAGGAAATAAAAGACAGTTCCACAATAGAGACAACTGAAATTTCAATTAAGAAGAAACCCTACAAGCACAAGGGCATGGAGGTAAGTAACTAAGGATATACAATGTAATAAGGTCTCAGCTTTATAAGAGTTAGAAGTTCTTTCCTAAGTACTACAACGAAAGACTAGCTGAGGAAATAAGGAAGCAGGCTTCAACATAAGCATAGTGACCTAAAGTAGAAATGGTCTTGTAACAACAATCTCACTATAATGTTGTATGCACTCCATAAGAAAGTGGCACCTATCGTAGATAATGAATGGAAGAAGAAGAAAAAAATCAATCAAAAGTATATAATTGAGATCATATGAGTTACAGGGAACTCCCGTATTCATGGGCACTAAGATAGGCCAAGTATCAATGCGACAAGTGGCAGAACAACCAGGAAAAGTAATTGTTTACATTTAAAGACAAGTGAGAAGGCGTGAAAGGAAATTTATGGTGCTAACATAATGAAAGGAAGGTTACGAGTAGTATAAGTAGATGTGCGTAGGTCGCAAGCTAAAGTATTGTAGAGCAACAAGGTTTTAGCTTGGCAGGAGTAAGGATAAGGTGAGTGAGACGGTGACGAGAATAGGTAATTCCTCGAGATTAAACCCATCACAACAAGAGAGTTTATGGTTTCCATACAGTTATAAAAAGCTCAGTATAGATGAGTGAACTCAAAGGAGTTTAAAACTAGGAGCATTTAGAAGAGATAGAATGCTACCATGGCAGTAAAGTAAGGGTGTAATTGCGATAAATGATAAGAGGATGGCGTTTAGACCTTTGATTGAGTAATGATTTAGAGAACAAGCATTTCATGAACTGCACGTGATTAGAATACCCCCATAAGATGAATCACATTGGGATGCTATGAAATACAGTTATTGCATTATAGTATCGTCCCTAAGTGGATCAGGAAAATCACTTCAGATGTTCCCCGATGAGACGTGAGCCCTAGTGACGATATATTACATAAGAGATTTTAAATTATCAGTGGTAGATTATAGATCAATATTAAGCTGAATCAACAATGAATGGATGAAAGTTACAACGTATGAGATAAGATTATGCTGCCATTATTAAGATGGACGGTAATAAGGAAGCATTAAGTGTCTTAGATTTATACATATAGGATAAGCGGTGAGAGAAAAACCTGGAGTTGGGTGGCAAGTCTCCATAATAATAAACCGAAGTAAGACTTATGGTATAGTATGGCCTACCTAGTAGTGGTAAAGCCATAAGCATAGATAACTGAGGCTATGAAACAAGATATAACAATAGTCATAAGTTCAACAAAATACAAAACAAAAACTTTAGTATACCTATAGATGCCCAGAGGGACAGCTTGTCATAGTACAATATATGTTTACCAAGTGAATCCTAAAGATAGGTTAAAACCTAACAAGAAATAAAAAAAGGAGATAAGAGTCGCATTGGCGCACATTCAAGGTTATAATTGTCTAGGCTGCATGAAAGAAGGTAGAAATAGTTACGACATTGAAAGGAGTTCGACCAAAAGTCGTGGTGTGAGAAAGAGGCCTAAAGGGGGGAATGTTCTAGCCTTTGGATTTATTCACCGAACAACTACTTAGATGGAAAAGACAATATTAAAGTATTCGTAAGATTTATTGCATAAGATATGGAAAAGTGCATTAGTCAACATTCGAGGACGAATGTTCCAAAGGGGGGGGAATGATGTTACACCCCATGTTTTCGTACGTGAGAGTACATCGTAAGTCAATTGATGTAAGCTCAGAAATAATATTATATTTGATGGAATATAAATTAAGTTAATAATGTTACATTGGAGGTTACATATATTTAAGATCATGAATAACGAGTACCAAGAGGGTTGGAAAGATTAGAAGCTAAACCAATTGAAGAAAATAAGTTTCGTCGAAAGTCGACGAGTTTGGAATGTTATAACATGTACTTTAGGGTGAGAATATGGTTCATTAAATGATAAGGAGGTTATTCTATGAGTTAATTTTTATCGTATGATAGTTGTGTTCTACATTTTGAAGTCAAGCAAGTTGTGGAACAAAAGTCGGCAAAGGTCTTCACAAGTTACACTCATAATGTGCTGAAAATTAGGTCAAATGTAACTGAGCTTTTCTCCAAATATAGTTGGAATTATTTGATGATATACTAATAAAATTTAAGATCTATGAGTCTAGCTTCTAATTCATTAAACCGTTCATCGATACGATGTAGGAGTAGAGAGATATTTGCAGTTTCGCGAGACTGCGCAGACATCATAAGTGGCAAGTAGGTGAATTACTAGAGCTTTTTGAGCAATACATTTCATATGCTATATGAGGTCTTATTGGGACATATAATATATCAAATAGAAGGTATTGGAATTTATTTTCCAACGATCTTAACCGTTCCTTCATATGACATCAGGATAAAAAGATATAAGCATCGGAATATGGACCAATCCTAGGGTGCCAAACTAGCACCTCTTTGACTTTGCCAAACTTGATATATATAAACCTTAGGTCGGATTTCTATTCATTATTCACCATAAAACGACCATATAACACCCATAAACATAACCACAAGCTATCTTCTAGGGTTTCAAAGAAGATTATCATTCCGGGCATGAAATCGAGAAGCAATAACATCAAAACAATCCCTACGACGTAAGTGTCAATATACCACCTCTCCTTTTTCTTTGTAGTTAGAGTTTTGGAAGGTAATTAATAGTTAAGAAACATCTAATATCTGTATTTAAGTGTTTAAATATCAAGTAAGGTTGATAAATATGTTTCCTAATAGTTAGAACTCACAGGACGGTGATCGGAAGCCGTGAGTTCGAGTTATTTGACTTGTAGCGGACTGTTTTGTGTTGTTGTTGGGCTGCGTGTTTTACTACTTTTTTGTGGAGTTTTTGAGGAGGAATGGTTTGGAGAAACACCATATAGATGTAGGGTTGTGAACTGGTCGTTCGTTGTAACATTTCTGGGTCGTTTGACATGACTACGATGGTCGTCTTAATGTGTGAAGTGATTAGGTTGTGTGTGGACTGTTTTGGGAGGTCAATATGATTATTATTGATGTTGTTTGGTGATTTTTTTGACTTGTTCAAAGTCATATAAATAGGGGAGATGTTGTCCGTTTCATCGTAAAATAGGTTGTGGCGATACATAATAGTTATGACGCTTAAACTATAACGATAGTGTCGTTTCTCTTATTGTAGATTAAGGAGTTGTGAAATATGCGCAGCTTGAGGTTGGGGCAGTATATACAAGGTATGTGAGGCTATCCCTTTCCTTCTTTTGCACGACTCCGATTGTACATAATGCAATGAACGAGCTTCCAAAGATACTCTACTCTTAGAAGCTAGCAGTACTTACATTGTTTCCCTTCTTATGGAACAATTGATGTTGAGGTTGCTTCTCTTATTCTTATGTTATCAATGTTGTTGGTACTTCCTGATTCTTATAAGATTCTCGATGAAGAGTTAGCCCTAATGATGTGTACGGAGAATATCGACCTTACGTCACTCCGAAATGTTTAGAACATGATTCCAATGAGTCCTGCATGCATTATATATATGTATCTATTTTACTCTAGCAACCCGCGCTGTAGTCAGCCGGGTATGGAACCTATTGTGCAACCACTGATCAGTTGGGTTTACCGAGCCCTCTTTGAGGCCGGGTATGATATGATGATGATGATGCCCACAGAGGCGAATGTTCTATGATGATGATGCCTACAGAGGCGAATGTTCTATGATGATGATGCCCACAGAGGCGGATGTTTAAAAAGATTATGTGTATATATGTATCATGCATTTCATGTTAATGTCTCTTAGAAGAACTCAGATGCTACATGTTGTATCTCCTACATCTCTCTTTACATTACTGTTCTTATATATGCTTTCCTGTCTTACATACTCAGTAATTTATTCGTACTGACGTCCTTTTATGTGTGGACGCTGCATGTCGTGCTGCAGGTCCTGATAGACAGGTAGACACAGCTCCCCCACCACAATAGGCTTTCCAGTTCAGTAGTTATAGGCGAGATCCCTTCTCCAGACTTGCCGTGGTCTTGGTATGCATTTTTGTTATAGATATTATAAGTATGTCGGGGTCCTGTTTCGGCTATGTTGCATTACGTATGCTCCTTTAGAGGCTCATAGACAGGTGTCGACTCATGTATAGTTTGGTATGCCTTGTTGGCTAATTTTTGTTGTATAGTCTTTCATGGCAGCATTGTAGCTCATACCTTTTATGTAGTTTCTTAGCAATCTTGTCATCCCATGTAATGTATGTTCATGATCCATATCTACCATTTATATTGATATCATTATCCCTTAAAGATAATAAGAAGGTTAGATAAAATATACGTTGATGCTCAGTAAGTATGGCCCGGGTGCTAGTCATGATCCTCCAGTTTGGGTCGTGACACGTAGACTATCTCTTTAGGTGACACATAAAAATTGTGAGCAGATAATATGGGGCATACCTCTGTTGTTTATATGATTTCCCGTCCTTGGTTTGGATGGACTTTCTTTGTAGCGAGGGGAGGGCGTGGTTAACATTATGATATATGGTATGTCGTTCCCTTTTAGGTCACGAAATTGGATGATCTCTTCTGGCATTGTCTCTTTGATCCTTTCTTGATTCGACTTGTACCGAGGTTAGTCGGTGGGTTGGCCCATTGAGGTCGTCCTCATCTGCACTGACCTCGGCACAATAAGCATTGTGGATTTTGTCCCAAGTTGTTGGTGGGGGGGGGGGGTAACTTTATCAACTGACTCACCAGTTTCCTCGTTGCTCTTGAATCATCCCTACTCAGCCTGTTCTGTAAAGTTGTGACCTTCGTCCCTTTGGACACATTTGGCAAAGTCATCCTTACTCGGTTGAGCCAAGAGAGGAAGACCCTTAGTCCCTCTCCCAGATATTTTTTAATAGCAAATATGTCGTTCGCTCTCGCCTCGGCCTTCTTGGCTCCGGTGTGGGCCGTTACGAACTTGTCGGTCATTTCTTCAAAGGTATTCTATGGTGCGTGTTGTTAGCTACGAATACCAGGTTAATGCCCCTCCTGTGAGGGTTTCGCCGAACTTCATCAGCAAGATGGAAGACACATGTTCTTTGGCGAAGCCGTTGCCTTTTACGACGGTGACATAATGAGTCACATGATCTTCAGGGTCGGTTGTGTCGTCATATATCCTGAGGTAGGGTGGCATTTTAAAGGTTTTTGGTATAGCATGTAGGGATGCGTCATTACTGTATGGTTGGTCGACGAATCGGTCGGCATCCCTCTTCGGCAACAACTTATGGGCGCCCGACATTTTATTGACCCTTTCTTGGTGTTCTTTCATTTGATCTCAGAGCTCCATATTTTCATTCTCTATTTCTTCCATTCTTTTAGAATGGCTGCAAGGGCATTGTCACCTGCACTATCAATGACATTGTGAGTAATACCTGTCGTTGGAGGAAAAACTGGTTGCACTGCTCATCCGCTTGTTGTATCGTGCAAGCCCTTGTATTTTCTGTAGTCGTGTCCCGAGCGGGCTTATTGAGGATGCTAGTTAGCGTGTTAGTTAGCCACGCCTCGAGGAGATTTTTTACAGCTGAGGGCGTCTATTCTTCCACATACGTGGAGGATCCCTTACCACTGGATTTTGTTATGCTGCAGTGCGAGGGCGGTGACCCATCTTGTCTAGGGGAAGCACTGGGCGTCGCGCCCTCGTTAGCTATTTCACAGCTTTCGTTAATGATGTTCATGAGGTTGGTTGGGAGGTCACTTGTTATTCTTTTACTTTCTTCTCTGTTACCTGCCATGTTGGGGTTTGTGTGCACAAACAAAGGAGATCTAGTTATTTTTTTTACGTTAGTGATCCGTGATAGTTGTAGATCCAGAAGAAACTAAAAGTTTAACTATGAATCCCCACAAACAATTCCAAATTATATGACCAAAAATACAATTTTTTGTTCAAATAATTAAATTTATATAAACAAAGGTTAATCCTAGTTAATAATAATATCCTTAGATCTTAATATTAGAAAAATCAATTAACATGTGTTCATGCGGATAGTAAAGGCACTGCATGATAAATGCTTTGAAAAACCAAGAATAGTGGTGTAGCATATCATATTTGATAGGCAATAATAAATGGCATTTAAGTAGATAAAGGGAATGATTCGATCAATAAAACATGAAATAAATGAACCTTCCCTATGACAATGATTGAAAGACAATTCTTGAATAATTGAGGATTTCTCGGATATGATGGTAAAGTGTAAAAAAGAATTTCAGTAAAAAGCAGACCTTTGTATCGAGTGGAGACCGAATCTTTTTTGTCAAAGTTCTTTTCTTACAAAAAATCAATATATCCTCCTATCATTATATTTTTTTTCTATTTATAGGGGGCATACTTCCAATAAGCCCTAAAAATACAAGTGTAGAGAATATTCTAGGGAATAATCTCTTCAATATCCTATCTTGAAATAGTCATTTCTTCCCTATTGAACGTACTCGACCTCGACTTCAATCCTCGTTGACACCTTGACTACGACTTTCGTCAACTCTTCGATCGCGGGCCGTGCAGCTTCTCCGATCGTCTTAACAAGTGACAACTTGAGGATTCTTCACGTGATGCTATCTCGCCCTGGATATACTAAGGGAGTATTTTGACACATACAAGAATCACATGGAGAAGTATTTTGAAGGACATGTTTACAGGTATAGGACTTGTAACGACGACAAAAGTTGATCCAAGATAAAGTGCTACCCAAATCAAGGTACAAAGTAGTGGGTTGAAGTGAGGTTTTAAGGTAAACTGAGGAAAGTGGATACAAAGTTGGTGGAGTTGTCCTTATTGATAGGGACAACACGTGAAGAGACAGTTCAAATCTATGAGCGGAGGGAGAACGAGGAAGAATGAATAAGAGAGAGAGAGAGATTTGGACCTTAGGAGTGTGCATGGCTGCTGCTAGTGTAGTTGTTACTTACAATTGGCAAGTTGATCCCAACTTATTTACTACTCCTACAAGTTAGAATAGTACAAAATATTTTTTCTTGAGAGAAAGCGCTCCATACAAGCAGGGTCTGTTTGGAAAACCACCAGGTAATTGGAATTGGTGTAATTACTTGGTTAGTAATTACACAGTCTAGTAATTACTCAGTATTGTAATTATGATGACCTGTTTTTTTGTCATAATGTAATCACAGTGTAATTACAAGCGTACTGTTTGAGTGTACAAGTGTAATTAGACAGTTAGATTAAATTTTAAAAAAAGTAATTATCAAAACTTAAAAGTTAATATAATAAACATATGCCTATAAATGCTTTTATATAAGTATAAATGATATTATATTTGGTATTTAAGATGCATACTTTTTCTTGAATATTAATTAATTAGTCATCATATATTTATAACTTTTATTGTAAAACTTATTGATATATATTTTTTAAATTAATAATATTTAGTTCAATTAATTATAAAAATTAAAAACATACATCTTGTATGAACATTTGTCACGACGCAATTTCCCCTCCGTTGGGTATCGTGATGGCACCTAGTCTTAAGGACTAGGTAAGCCTAACATTTACTGAATAACAATAATAATAAAGGAAATCTAACAGTCTCGATATAGAATATTTACAGAATTTACAATTTCCCCAAAACCAGTAAAACAAGTCATAAGCCCTACAGAGTTGGCTACAACTTCTAAACACAAATGTTTGGAAATGAGTAAAAACAATTGAATACAAAGTAAGAAGGTGATTCTGAAGCCTGCGAACGCAGCGATAGGTTTACCTTGAGTCTCCTCAGCAAGGATTCGCACAACTACTAACAATCAATACATGCATCTGCACAAAAATGTGCAGAAGTGTAGTATGAGCACACCACAACGGTGCCCAGAAAGTATCAAGACTAACCTTAGTGAAGTAGTAACGAGGACTAGTCAAGACGCCCACTGGTCTAATAAACTGAACAAGCATAAGTATAGGAATGACAGAACATGATATCTATCTACGGACTACACGATATGGATAAAATCATAGCAACTGCAATAAGGAAGAAAAACAACAAGTAATTGTCACGACCCCAAATCCTAACCGGCTGTGATGGCGCATATCATGGAACTAGGCTAGCCAACCATTTTAGACTATCAATATAAATATCATAATTTCCCAAAATTTAGCAGATTTTAAAAATAACGGAATGAGATGAAATGAAATACACACTTCCCCAAAACCTGGAGTCAACTGTCATGAGCATCTAAGACTGGAAATACAATGTACAACAATGTCTTGCTACAACCAAAGTTGGAGGTACAAAATACCAAAAGAAACTATAATCTAAGGGAAGGGAAGGAGGTGAGCTGGGGTCGCTGAGCAGCTACCTCAATCCTCCGACAACTCCAAGCTCGTCCGGAAATCAACTAGCGAGATGGTATGGTACCTGGATCTGCACACAGAGGTGCAGGGAGTAATGTGAGTACGCCAACTCAGTAAGTAATCAATGTAACTAAAAACTTGAGTGTAGTGACGAGTAATTTAAATCATGTGAATCCATATAACAAATAACAGTGGAAATGAATAAGTCAAGTCAGAAATCTACAATTCCGAATATTTCATAAAAACTCCGGTTTCCATTTAAATATCTCGTAGGAAAACTTTTATCCGACATTTATGATCAGAGGCTCAGTGTAAAGAAGAGTGAAAACAACATTTTTCATAAAATATGAGCCCCTCGGGCACAATATCACTCACAATAAAGCCTCTCAGGAAAGCCTCTCAATCGCTCGTGACTCCACTATCAGTATCTCATGCTCTCACTTAACACTCGTACTCAGTAAGTACCATGAACACACACATCTGCTGCGGCGGGCAGCCCGCTCCACTACATTTATACATATATATATATATATTTATACTGCTGCGGCGTGCATCCCGATCCATATATATAACATATATTATTGCGGCGTGTAGACTGATCCATATAATAGTCAAATGTGCTCACTGGGGGTGTACAGACTCCTGGAGGGGCACCTTCCGCCCAAGCGCTATATCTGTTGCGGCGTGCAGCCCGATCCTATATGTATACTGTTGCGGCGTGCAGCCCGATCCATATATATAACATATATTGCTGCGGCATGCAGCCTATCCCATAACTATCCTCACATACTCGGCGCTCGACCTAACACATATATACTGACAGGATAGTGGTAGAATAGTGTAAAAGTACCCCCTGAGGGTCTAAACAGATCGGCACAAAGCCCCAAACATGGAAAATACCCCTGAGGGTCTAAACAGATCGGCACAAGGCCCCAGGCCCCAGACATGGCTCATAACCCATAAACAAGTATAAACTTCTGAAAGACAGGATGTCGTAAGGTTTCAAATCGAATACGCGACTTAATAGTCGCTACGAGACGGACCAAGTCACAATCCCTATCAGTGCACGCCCCCACGCTCGTCACCTAGCATGTGCGTCACCTTATTTACCAGAACAATATCAAATACCGGGGTGTCATACCCTCAGGTTTAGAGTTAAAATCTTTACTTACCTCAAAACAGCCCAAAAGCTACTCCGCGATGCGCTTGCTCCTCGAATTGGCTCCCAAATGCTCCGGATCTAACCAAAATCATATTAACATCATCAATACACGCTAACGAAACAAAATCCAATCAAAAGATATAAATTTTAACACAATTCTCGAAATTAGGCCAAATGCGAGCCCCGGGCTCACGTCTCGGAATTCAATAAAATTTACATCACTAGAATCCTCATCCTTCCACGATTCTACACATACCAAAAACTCCGCAATCGGACCATAATTGCCTATTCAAATCACCAAAAGAATTTCCAAATTTCCTCCCCATTTTTCCCAACCTTTTTCCACTTTAATTCTTCAAATTACAGGGCCTAATCCAAACAAAATAGCATAGAAACGAGTTATATAATCCGGGAACTTACCTCCACTGAAGACCCTCGAATTCTTTCTTCAATTTGATCTCAAATAAGCTCCATCCGCATGCAACAATGGAAGAATAACCAAACTTTCACGGAGGCACTCTTTTATACTGTTCTGCGCAGTTAATCCGCACCTGCGGACCCTTCCTCACACCTGCATACCCGCACCTGCGGTCCCAGGTGCGCACCTGCGAAAACCCACTAACAGTCCCTTTCTCGCACTTGCGGCCCCTTTTTCGCACTTGCGGCTTCGCAGGTGCGGCCAATTCTTCGCACCTGCGAACTCTTCCTGCCTAGCCTCTTTTCGCACCTGCGCATGGACCTTCGCACCTGCAGCGTCGCACCTGCGTCTGCCCATCCGCAGGTGCGGCCACACCAGCAGCTTAATCCAGCAGCTATTTGTTGCAAATTTCCCAAGTTCAAACCTCCGCCAACCATCCAAAATCAATCCCGAGCCTCTCGGGGTCCCAACCAAACATACCAAAACACTCATAGCATCATTCAAACTTAGTCAAGCCTTTGAAACACCAAAAACAACACGAAAACACCATAATTACATCAAATTCAAGCCTATAAACTTTGAAACTTCTAAATTTCGCCAATGATGCCGAAACCAACCAAAACACATCTGATTGACCTGAAAATTTGCACACATATCCAAAATGACATTACGAACCTATTCCAACTTCCGGAATTCCATTCCGACCTGGCCATCCTATTTTCCACTGTTGACCGTAAATCGCCAAAAACTAACTTTCGCCAACTCAAGCCTAATTCTACACCGGACATCGAAACTACATTCCGAACACACTCCTAAGTCCCAAATCACCTAACAAAGCTATCCTAGCCATAAAATCCGCATTCCGAGGTCGTTTACCAATAAGTCATCTCTCAGTTGACTTTTTCAACTATTAAGCTAATTTAAGAGACTAAGTGTCTCTGTTCTCACCACGACCACTCCGAACCCAAGCCAAATGACCCAACACAACATAAACTGGCTAAGAAATATATGATAACGCAGAAATGGGGGAAACGGGGCTAATCTCACGGAACGACCGTCCGGGTCATTACATCCTCCCCCTCTTAAACAAACGTTCGTCCTCGAATAGGTCTTGAAACATACCTGGAGTCTCGAATAAGTGAGGATATCTGTCCTGCATCTCCCGCTCGGAATCCTAGGTAGCATCCTCCACTGGTTGTCCTCTCCACTGAACCTTCACTGAAGCTATATTCTTAGATCTCAACCGTCTGACCTGACGACCCAAAATAGCCACTTGCTCTACCTCAAATGACATATCACCCTCGAGCTGAACCGTGCTGAAGTCCAAAACATGAGATAGGTCATCAACATACTTCCAGAGCATCGACACATGGATCACTGGATGAATACTCGATAAACTAGGAGGCATAGAAAGTCTATCAGCCACCTTCCCAACCCTCTGAAACACCTCAAACGGCCCAATGAACCGGGGACTCAGCTTTCCCCTCTTCCCAAATCTAATAACACCCTTCATGGGTGACACTTTCAACAGTACCTCCTCTCCAACCATGAAAGACACATATCGGACCTTTCGTCCGCATAACTCTTCTGCCTAGACTGCGCCGTGCGAAGCCTATCCTGAATCAACTTCGCCTTACCCAACGCATCCTGAACCAAGTCTGTGCCCAATAGCCTAGCCTCGACCGGCTCAAACCAACAAACCGGAGATCTGCACCTCCTACCATACAAAGCCTCATACGGAGCCATTTGGATACTCGACTGATAACTATTATTATATGCAAACACCACGAGTGGCAGAAACTGGTCCCGTGAACCCCCGAAATCAATGACACAGACACGCAACATATCCTCCAAAATCTGAATAGTACGCTCCGACTGCCCGTCGGTCTGAGGATGAAACGTTGTGCTCAACTATCTAAGTACCCAAGTTTCTTTGTACGGCTCTCCAAAATTGAGATGTGAACTGAGTACCTCTATCAGAAATGATAGAAATTGGAACCCTATGCAGTCGGACAATCTCTCTGATATAAATCTCAGCTAACCGCTCCGAAGAATAAGTAGTACCAACAGGAATGAAGTGCGCGGACTTGGTCAACCGATCCACAATAACCCATATAGCATCAAACCTCCTCAAAGTCCGTGGGAGCCCAACTACGAAGTCCATGGTGATCCGCTCCCTCTTCCACTCCGGAATATCAAATCTGAAGCAGTCCACCTGGCCTCTGGTGCTCATACTTGAACTGCTAACAGTTGAGACACCGATCCACAAACTCAACAATATCCCTCTTCATCCTCCTCCACCAATAATGCTATCTCAGATCTGATACATCTTCGCGGCACCCGGATGGATGGAATACCGCGAACTACGGGCCTCAGCTAGAATCAAATCTCGGAGCCCATCCACATTGGGCACGTAAATCCGGCCCTGCATCCTCATGACCACATCATCACCAATAACCACATCCCTGGAATCACCGCGACGGACCCTGTCCTGAAGAACAAGCAAATGTATATCATCCTACTAGAGTGCTCTAATCTGATCATAAAGAGAAGACCTTGAGGCTACACAAGCCAATACCCGCGGAGGCTCTGATAGATCCAATCTCACCAACTGACCTGCTAAAGCCTGAACATCAAGTGCTAAAGGTCGCTCTGCTACTGGAGGGTAGGCTAAACTCCCTAAATTCTCCGCTCTGTAACTCAGGGCATCAGTTACCACATTGGCTTCCCCGGATGATATAAAATAGTGAGGTCATAATCCTCACGAAGCTCCAACCACCTCCTCTGACGAAAATTCAGATCCTTCTACTTAAGCAGATGCTACAAACTACGGTGATCAGTGAAAATCTCACAATGCACTCCATACAAATAATGACGCCAAATATTCAAGGCGTGGACAATAGCTGCTAGCTCAAGGTCGTGCACTGGATAATTCTTCTCGTGCACCTTCAATTGTCTGGACGTGTGTTGGTCCCAAACTCACACGTAAGTATACGTGGTCGTACAAGTAATATAATGATAAATCGAGTGTAGAACCAACAGAGACTTGTGTAGACTACTCACAATTCACTATAATTGTTATTTAATCAAGCAAAAATAAAAATCCAATAATGTGACTATGCTATACTATAATTCTAAGAGATAACTAATTATCAAGTAACGATTTGATTGTTGTGTATTCAATAGAGAAAAATATTCCAGGGTTGTGATCAATTCACCACTCGTAGTTCATTCTAATTAACTCTCCCCTTCATGTAATTCACTCATGGTTGCTAATTAATCGATAAATGTTCTCATAGCCTTCTCCTGAAGCACTACCTGCCTATTCTCAATAGATTAACGCCTATATTCGTATGAAATTAATCTATTAGAACGCACTAAGATTATGATATTTAATTAAGCACGTTGACTAGGTATATTCCTATCCTAACAATAAATACACTCCCTTGAAGGGTTAAGATCACGCTCTCTTCAATTCTTCTCTAATCTATATATGGCTTTCCCAAGCATAACATAGATAGTATATAGAACCTAATTGTTGGCCAGACAATTAAGCAATTAAACATAGAATTGAAGAAACAACAATATATTGAGTGAATTAAAATCAAGGTTAAGCTAATGTCGAATAACAATATTCATGGCTCAATCATAACCCCAAAACAATGGGTGTTTAGCCACTCATGCTTAAATCAAACAATTCCATAAGTGTTGAATTAATTGTACATACTGGAAAAAGATGAAGAAAACTGATAATCCTTCGCTTCCTAATGATCCCGTGAGTACTCTTCCTCCAAAGTGGCGCCACCCCCTCAAAAATAATCTTAGACTTGCTTTTATACTTGTTGGGTAGGTTTAGGGCCGAAATAACCGTGTCCCAGGAAAAATAGGAAAAATTCTCGTCACCGGCGCCCGGAGCTACCAGGGCGATGCCCCTCATAAACTTTCTGCCTCCAGCGCCACAGGTGGCGCCCAGCCCTGCCTGTGGCGCCCAAAATCGCCATTTTGCCCGGTTTTTGCATTCTAGCTCTAATTTCACGCGTTTCGCCCCCAATTGATCCCGAATCATTCCTAAACATAAAAATACTTCAAATTAATATAAATCATCACATTTAACATCTAAAACTCACGAAACAAAAGTAAAATATGAGGCGATATACATAAAAATATATACACTTTAAGCTAAACATCAACACCCCACACTTAGACTCTTGCTCGTCCTCGAGCAATGGGACAATCTGCTACCCTTCAACACGTACAAATTTCATTATCAAGGAGTATTTTACTTTTCAATCACACACCTTACCCCTTGACTATGATCGATACCGGCAATCAAGTATGAACATACAAAATTTCACATTCTTCCCCTTCTTTAAACATGCCCAAGTATAACAATTTAATCAATCATACCGATAACCTAATTGCAACCACCCAACCTCAAGAGTCAACTTGCAATCACTAAGCCCTCTCAATTCACGCACCTACCCAACAAGAAAGTTTACAATATTACCAATCGTTCATGAGATCATGTGCCCTCACCAACAACAAAAGAGTGAATATAACTAGTCCACACATTCAAATATGCTTTTGAACATAATTTAAGGACATCACACAATTGAACAAATTCACTCACTCTCACAAAGAATTCATATGCATCCCGTGGTCGTACCATAAGCTTGCCCGTAGTGTAGATCTCCACTAATTCAAGTTAGCCAAATCTAGGATCAATTAGGACTTTTAAGGTTGTAATGTAGGCTAAGGGACGGGTAGGATATATTTAGGAATAGTGACTAACCCTCCTAAGCACTTTAATACACTGCCTTCACAAATCAACACATATTCTTCTCAACAAATTCTCTTGCCACAACTTATATTCAACATAGCCCTTTTTCAATTCAGCACTTCTATACTCCCACTAGCACATATTAATAAATTCTGGAGGTGTGTATCATTTTCTACATACTTCTTCTATCATTTTTTTCTTCTTTCTTTTACAAAAATATTTTTTTTTCTTTCTCCACACACTCCATACATGAAAGTTCATTGGCTAGTGGCTTTTGATTTCAATTTTAATGCACCAAAAGGGCCATTCCATGACTCCACTCAAAACTAATCCCCAATATCTCACACTACTTCTTTTAGCGACTAAGTGCCTTAGGAGGAAAAGGTGCAAAAATCTCAATTTAAGAATAAAATAGGGGTACGACTTGTAATGTGGGTACCAAAGAAATAGTCAAAAAGCTCAAAGGGGCTAGCAATGGAAATTTTTAATTCTTATGTGACAAGCACATCCATGATCAAACAAGAAAATGCCTATGTCATCTCCTAGACTAGCATAACCTACAATTTTGCTTCGATTAACACACGGGGCAAGTTCTAGACTACACGGGATAGCATAGAAAATCACTAAACCTCACTCACACATTGCACATGACTCAATCACAGTGGTTTTATTCAACTCTCAAGTCATGCAAGCACACGAAATTGAGAGAATTAAGCAATATTACACTATGTAGCATACAAGTCAAGCAACTGAGCTAAGGCGTCACACAATAGGCTATTTAATTTTCTTAGGCATCACAAGTCAAACCAAATACAAGGGGAATAAGAATGTATGTCATAACCTAATATGCCGGCACCAAACAGGTTAAGGGGTATCTCAAAGTTACTCAGTTTCTTCCTAACTACTCTAAAAAAAATAATTTTAAGTGCCCGGTTCAAGTTACACCCTTGGAAAAGAACCGGTGCCCAAAAAAAAAACCAAGGGATACTCCCTACCTATCCAAAAAAAAATTCTCTTTGGAATTTTTTTAATCGGACTTTATCCCTGAAGAAAATTGTCCAACAGATCCATCGTTGGGAAAAGTCCGAGATTTTTCTAAAAACCAATAATTTTATACAATTACAGCTCAGAAAGTAGTTTCCCCACTCCACACTTACGTTATGCATAGTCCTCGATGCATGATCACAAAGAAAAACATTAAAACAAGGGTGAGAAATACTCCCTGAGACCCTCTTGGGCCTAGCTCGGACATGATTCTCAATCTTTAGAGTCGGGATGACCCCACACTTAAGCTCAAACATGCCCCTCCGCTTCAACTTTTGGGTACCCAGACTTCCCCTATTCTGCAAAATAAAAACACACAAAACTCGACACTAAAAAAAAATATTTAAAGGATATACATGATGGGTTTCCTCCCAACAAGCGCCTTATTTATAGTCGTGGCACGACTCTGCTACTCTGCTCAGGCTGGGCGCTTTCTCTTCTTCTTTCTCCCATGAAGCCTAGCCTTTTTACACGCTCTTAACGGGTCTCCTTTTTCATCTCTGGCTCTTTTCTCAATTATCTTTACACCCTCAGCTTGCAACACCACCTCCTCTGGCTCACTGTCATTCACATAAGGACTCTTCTCTAACCCCTTCACGTCGACCACACTAATCATGCACAGGTCCTCATAATGCTTTGGGAGTTTAAGTGCCTTGTACACATTAAAAGTGACCTCCTCATCGTCAACTCTCATTTTTAACTTCCCTGCCCTCACATCAATAATTTCTTCACCAGTAGCTAAGAATGGTCACCCCAAAATAATGGGCACTTCCTCATATGCCTCGTAATCAAGCACAATAAAATCAGCGGGAAGAATAAACTTTCCCACTCGAACTAGCACATCCTCAATGATTCCTTCTGGCATAATTAGCGACCTATCTACTAACTATAAAGTGATTGTGGTAGGTTTAAGAACCCCCAATCCGAGTTTCTTGAACAAAGAAGATGGCATCAAATTTATACTAGCCCCTAAATCACACAGGGCTCTACCAACTTCTTGTTTTCCAAGAGACAAAGGAATTGTGAAACTCCCAGGATCCTTCAACTTAGGAGGACTGAACTCTAGCACTGCACTCTTCAGTAAGTGCAACTGTTTCAAAATCTGCATGTCTTCATTTATTTGCCATAATATCTCTGAGATACCTCGCATACTTAGGCACTTCTTGCAAAATTTCCACCAAAGGCAAATTCACACTCACTTGGCTCAACATATCTAGGAATCTTTTATACTTAGCATCATCTTTTTTCTTCTGCAGTCTTTGTGGAAACGGAGGTGGTGGCCTTGTTTCAATTACTGGCTCGGGTCCTTTATCATCTTTCTCATTCCCATCAACTGGCTTGGGAACTAATTCTCCTTCAGGATGAGCTGTATTCTCTTTGTTTTTAGAGCTTCTTCTAGTATTCTTCCATTTCTCAAGGTAATTGCATTGACTTGAGCCTCAGGATTAGGCTCAGTATCACTAGGCAGAGCTCCTACTGGTCTGGTATTTTGGGAACTGGCAAGTTGCCCCATTTGACGTTCCAAGTTTCTCATTGCTGCTACTTGGGCGTGGTGATCAGCCATTATTTTCTGATTGAAAGCAAGTTAGTCGTTCATCATTCTCTTCATAATCTCTTCAAGGCTAGCTTGTTGTTCAGCCTGAGGTGGTTTGTACTGTTGTTGAGGTGCTTGAGGCCGATACTGATTCTGATTGCCTTGATTTCAACCCCCAGAGAAATTTGGGTGGTTCCTCCATTTAGGATTGTAAGTGTCCTCATAGTGATTTGTTTGGCCTCGATTTACATTACCCACAAAATATATAGACTCTGGATTTACTGGGCATAGATTGCTCATGTGACGCTCTCCACTGACTTCACAAAATACCTAAATTTGTTGCACTGGTTGCACCTGTTGCAGTGGTTGAGATTGTTGCTTGTTAATGATCAGGGTCATCTGATTGACTTGGTTAGTCAATGTAGAGATCTAAGCTGATAATGCTGAGACAACATCTAGTTCAAGAAACCCTGGTGACTTTTGAACCACATTGCTTCCCATCTCACCTTGCCAGTCTGGATTGCTTTTGGAGAATTTATTTAATAATGCAAATATTTCATCATAATTCTTCTCCAATACCTGACCTCCAGCTGCTGCATCTACCACAATTTTTTTTGGGGATGGAGCCCCTCAATGAAAGTGTGAACTAACACCTCGTTTGTCTGATTGTGATGAGGACAGTCTCTGAGTAGCCCCTTGAACCTTTCCCATGCTGAATATAACGATTCACCTGTTTTCTGTCTAAAGGAGACTATCTCACTCCTGATCTTTGCGGTCTTTCCTGAAGGGAAGAACCTTGCCAGAAATTTTCTCGCCAGATCGTTCCATGTTGTGATGGAATTAGCTGGTTCTGCCTTCAGCCATCGCTTTGCTTCGCCCAATATAGAGAATGGGAAAAGCGTGAGCCTCACATAATCTGGCGTGACCCCGTTAGTGATATAAGTATCACTAATCTCCAAGAAGTTCAGAATGTGCTGCTGTGGATCCTCGTGTGGAAGACCCAAAAACTGCCCGTTTGCATGAAGTAGTTGGATCATGCTCTGTTTCAGCTCAAAGTGCCCAGTGATTCTGGGCTTCACGATGCTAGAGGTAACATTAGCAATACTGGGCATTGCTACCTCCTGAACAACCATATGTTGTTCCTCTGCCATGTTCACAGTAATTTGAATGAGGTCCTGAATATTGTCTGTATCCCTTGCTTCCCTCAACCTTCTCTGAAATGTTCTCTCAGGTTCGGGGTCAAAGACGTCGAGTTTGTCCTGTCTTCTGACCCTACGCATTCAATCAAAGTTCCTGAGATTAGAGTAACAATCAAGTAACGTTAGACTGGACAAAATAAACAATTAAGGTAAAAACTAGAAAGTAGTCTATATTCAAGTCCCCGGCAACGGCGCCAAAAACTTGTTGGTCCCAAACGCACACGCAAGTATACGTGGTCGTACAAGTAATATAATGATAAATCGAGTGTCAAACCCACAGAGACTTGTGTAGACTACTCACAATTCACTATAATTGTTATTTAATCAAGCCAAAATAAAAATCCAATAATGTGACTATGCTATACTATGATTCTAAGAGATAANTAGATTAACGTCTATATTCCTATGAAATTAATCTATTAGAACGCACTAAGATTACAATATTTAATTAAGCACGGTGACTAGGTATATTCCTATCCTAACCACAAATCTGCTCCCCTGAAGGGTCAAGATCGCGCTCTCTTCAATTCTTCTCTAATCTATATACGGTTTTCCTAAGCATAACATAGAAAATATATAGAACCTAACTACTGGCCAAACAATTAAGCAATTAAACACATAATTGAAGATACAACCATATATTGAGTGAATTAAAATCAAGGTTAACCTAATGTCGAATAACAATATTCATGGCTCAATCACAACCCCAGAACAATGGGTGTTTAGCCACTCATGCTTAAATCAAACAATGGCATAAATGTTGAATTAATGGTAAATACTGGAAAAAGATGAAGAAAACTGATAATCCTTCGCTTCCTAATGATCCCGTGTGTATTCTTCTTCCAAAGTGGCGCCACCCCCTAAAAAATAAGCTTAGACTTGCTTTTATACGTGTTTGGTAGGTTTAGGGCCGAAATAACTGTGTCCCGGTTAAAATAAGAAATATTCTCCTCACCGGAGCCCTGGCTAGCGCCGGGCGCCCACCAGGGCACTGCCCCTCATAAACTTTCTGCCTTCAGCGCCACAGGTGGCGCCCATCCCTGCCTGTGGCGCCCAAAATCGCCATTTTGCCCGATTTTTGCGTTTTGGCTCTAATTTCGCGCGTTTCGCCCCCAATTGATCCCGAATCATTCCTAAACATAAAAATACTTCAAATTAATATAAATCATCACATTTAACATCTAAAACTAACGAAACAAAAGTAAAATATGAGGCGATATACATAGAAATATATACACTTTAAGCTAAACATCAACGCGTAGGAAATCACCCTACCAACCTGCATCAAAACCGCTCCAAGGCCAACTATCGAGGCATCACAGTAAACAGTATAAGAACCTAAACCCGTAGGCAAAATCAATACCGGAGCTGTAGTCAAAGCTGACTTGAGCTTCTGAAAGCTCTCCTCACACTCCTCAGTCCACCTGAACTGAGCACCCTTCTGGGTCAGTCTGGTCATAGATGCTGCAATAGATGAAAATCCCTCGATGAAACGGCAATAGTACCCTGCCAAACCAAGAAACTATGAATCTCAGTCACTGATGATGGTCTAGGCCAACTCTGCACTGCCTCTACCTTCTTCAGATCAATCTGATTACTCACTGGACACCACGTGCCCCAAGAATGCTACTGAATCAAGCTAGAACTCACACTTCAAAAATTTTGCATACAATCTCTTATCTCTCAATGTCTGAAGCACAACTCTCAAATGCTGCTCATGATCCTCCCGAGATCGGGAATGCACCAAGATATCATTAATGAACATGATGAAGAAAGAATCCAGATAAGGCCAGAATACACTGTGCATCAAGTGCATAAAGGCTGCTGGGGCATTGGTTAGCCCGAATGACATAACCAGAAACTCATAATGATCATATCTATCCTGTAAGCAGTCTTCGGGATGTCTGGCCCCCGAATCTTTAAGTGATAATAGCCGGAACGCAAGTCAATCTTAGAAAATACCTTAGCACCCTGCAACTGATCAAACAAGTCATCTATACGAGTCAAGGGATACCGGTTCTTCACCGTAACTCTGTTCAGCTGTCGATAATCAATACACATACGCATAGAACCGTCCTTCTTCTTTACAAACAACACCGGTGCACCCCAAGGTGACACACTAGGTCGAATGAACCCCTTATCTAGAAGTTCCTGAAGCTGCTCCTTTAATTCCTTTAGCTCTGTTGGTGCCATACGATAAGGTGGAATAGAAATAGGCTGAGTGCCTGGCACCAAGTCAATACCAAAATCAATGTCCCTGTCAGGCGGCATGCCTGCCAGGTCTGCAGGGAACACGTCCGGAAAGTCACAGACCACAGGAACCGAATTAATAGCGGGAGTCTCACCACTAACATCCCTCACAGAATCCATATACGATAAACACCCCTTCTCAACCATACGTTGAGCCTTCAGGTAGGAAATCACCCTGCTAGGAACATAACAAGAAGAACCTCTCCACTCAACCCTCGGAAATTCGGGCGTAGCTAAGGTCACGGTTTTAGCGTGATAATCAAGAACGGCAAGACACGGAGATAACAAGTCCATGCCCAATATCACATCAAAATCGACCATGCTGAGTAACAGTAGGTCCACTCGGGTCTCTAGACCCCCAATAGACATCACACACGACCGATACACACGGTCCACAACAATAATATCACCCACCGGAGTTGACACATGAACAAATGTAACTAAGGACTCACAGGGCATATCCATAAAATGGGAAAAATATAAAGAAAGATAGGAATATGTATAACCAGGGTCAAATAAAGCCAAAGCATCTCGGCAACAGACTGAGACAATACCTGCGATCACTGCATCGGAGGCCATATCATCTGGCCTGGCTAGAAAGGCATACATATGGGCCTGACCTCCACCTGCTCGACCTCCCCCTCTAGGGCAGCCTCTAGCTGACTGACTACCACCCCTAGCTGCCTGGGTGGGTGGTGAAGTAACTGGAGCAGAAGTCGAAGGCTGGATCCTCAGCTGAGATGGACCTCCAAGAAGATGAGGACACTGCCTCCTCATATGCCCGAACTCTCCACACTCTTAACAACTCCTTGGAGTTGGAGACTGGGACTGAAATAAACCCCTGGCACCAAAATGGCCACTAGGAGAACCATGCATAGAAGAACCCTGAACTGATGGTGCTCGAGCTGCACTTTGGGCTGGAAGGGCACCGAATGAAGAATGGCCTGGCTGAAAACTGCGAGGATCATGCCCCGAAGATGCACCAATATAGGCTGGGCGACCTGACCGAGGAGGCCTAAATGAACGGCCCCTGCCATGCTGAAACTGCCCCCTTGAAGAAGAACCACTAGAACCACCTGATCCATGAGGCCTCTTGGCCTCCTTCTCTACCCGCTGCTGGCGGTGAACCGACTCAATATCTCGAGCAATATCAACAACTTGCTCGAATTTAGCATCTGATACTATCTCCCGGGTCATGAAAAGGCGGAGCTGATAAGTAAGGCCATCTATAAACCTCCTAATCCTCTCCCTATCAGTAGGGACCAAATCGGTGGCATGACGAGCCAACTCCAAAAATCGCATCTCGTACTGCGTCACTGATAGCTCCCCCTGACGCAACTGCTCAAAACGCCTGCGCTGCTCCTCCCGGTGAGACTGGGGTACATACTTCTCCAAGAAGATAGTGGAGAACTGCTGCCAAGTAAGGGGTGCTGAACCAACAGTCCTACGCCTCTCAAAAGACTCCCACCAAGTGAAAGCAGCACCAGAAAACTGAAATGTAAAAAATGAGACCCCACTGGTCTCCAAAATCCCAGCAGTACACAGCATCCTCTGGAACTTATCTAGAAAACCCTGGGCATCCTCACCATCAACACCACTGAATGTCAGAGGCTGTAGTCTACTAAACCTCTCCAGCCTACGCTTCTCATCATCTGGCATAGCTGGGACCACGAAGTCCTGAACTGGAGCAACCGGCTGGGCTGGAACCACCCCCGGTGTCTACTGGCCCTGAGTAGCCTGCTCAGGTGTCCGGGAAACTGGAGTCTAACTTCCTCCCCCGACCTGAGAAGTAGCGGAAAATGCCTGATCAAGGGTGGTACACATCGTCAAGATCTGGGCCAAGGTCTCCTGAAGACCCGGAATAACAATAGGCACTGCCAGTGCCTGAGCCTGTCCCACTGGAGCATCTGCGATAGGAACCTGATCCTGAGTAGTAGGAGGATCAACTGATACTGCCCTGACTGCCGCACGGGCTGGCCCCCTACCTCTACCACGGCCTCGACCCCTCGCTGGTCTAGCTGGTGGCTGATCGCTCCGATCGGTGGCGCGAGTCCTCACCATCAGTGAGAGAATGAAACAACAAAAGTTTAGATTTCCATATTCAACCAAATGGTACAACATAATTCAAGAAAAAAATGAGATCGTTCCTAAGGGTTCTGTAGCCTCTCGAAGATAAGTACAGACGTCTCCGTACTGATCCGCAAGACTCTACTAAACCTGCTCATGACTGTTGAGTCCTATGTAACCTAGCGCTCTGATACCAGCTTGTCACGACCCCAAATCCTACCGGCTGTAAGGGCGCCTATCATGGAACTAGGCTACCCAACCATTTCAGACTATCAATATAAATATCATAATTTCGCAAAATTTAGCAGATTTTAAAAAGAGCGGAATGAGATGAAACGAAATACACACTTCCCCAAAACCTGGAGTCAACTGTCATGAGCATCTAAGACTGAAAATACAATGTAAAACAATGTCTTGCTACAACCAAAGTCGGAGGTACAAAAGAACAAAAGAAATTATAATCTGAGGGAAGGGAAGAAGGTGCTAGGGACGCTGAGCAGCTACCTCGATCCTCGGACAACTCCAAGCTCGTCCAGAAATCAACTAGCGAGATGGTCCGGTACCTGGATCTGCACACAGAGGTGCAGGGAGTAACGTGAGTACGCCAACTCAGTAAGTAATCAATGTAACTAAAAACTTGAGTGTAGTGACGAGCAATTTAAATCATGTAAATCCATATAACGAATAATAGTGGAAATGAATAAGTCAAGTCAGAAATCTACAACTCCGAATATTTCATAAAAACTCCGGTTTCCATTTAAAAGTCTCGTACGAAAACTTTTGTCCAACATTTATGATCAGAGGCTCAGTGTAAAGAAGAGTGAAAACAACATTTTTTCATAAAATATGAGCCCTTCGGGCACAATATCACTCACAATAAAGCTTCTCGGTCAAGCCTCTCAGTCAGTCGTGACTCCACTATCAGTATCTCATGCTCTCACTTAACACTCGTACTCAGTAAGTACCATGAACACAAACATCTGTTGCAGCGGGCAGCCCGCTCCACTATATTTATACATACATATGTATTTATACTGCTGCGGCATGCAGCCCGATCCATATATATATAACATATATTGCTGCGGCGTGCAGACCGATCCATATAATAGTCGATTGCGCTCACTAGGGGTGTACAGACTCCTGGAGGGGCTCCTTCAGCCCAAGCGCTGTATCTGCTGCGGCGTGCAGCCCGATCCAATATGTATACTGCTGTGGCGTGCATCCCGATCCATATATATAACATATATTGATGCGGCGTGCATCCCGATCCATATATATAATCTATATTGCTGCGGCGTGCAGCCTGACCCACATATAATATATAACACATATATTGTTGTGGCGTGCAACCTGTCCCATAACTATCCTCACATACTCGGCGCTCGACCTAACACATATATACTGACAGGATAGTGGTAGAATGGTGTAAAAGTACCACCTGAGGGTCTAAACAGATCGGCACAAGGCCCCAAACATGGAAAATACCCCTAAGGGTATAAACAGATCGGCAAAAGGCCCCAGACAGGGCTCACGTCCCATAAACAAGTATAAACTTCTGAAAGACGGGATGTCGTAAGGTTTCAAATCGAATACGCGGCTTAATAGTCGCTACGGGACGGACCAAGTCACAATCCCTACCAGTGCACGCCCCCACGCTCGTCACCTAGCATGTGCATCACCTTATTTACCACAACAATATCAAATACCGGGGTGTCATACGCTCAGGTTTAGAGTTACAATCGTTACTTACCTCAAAAAATCCCAAAAGCTACTCCGCGATGCGCTTGCCCCTCGAATTGGCTCCCAAATGCTCTGAATCTAACCAAAATCATATTAAAAGCATCAATACACGCTAACGGAACAAAACCCAATCGAAAGATATAAATTTTAGCACAATTCTCGAAATTCGGCCAAATCAGAGCCTCGGGCCCACGTCTCGAAATTCAATAAAATTTACATCACTGGAATCCTCATCCTCCCACGGTTCTATACATACCAAAAACTCCACAATCGGACAATAATTGCCTACTCAAATCTCCAAAAGAATTTTCAAATTTCCTCCCCATTTTTCCCAACCTTTTTCCACTTTAATTCTTCAAATTACAAGCCTAATCCAAACAAAATAGCATAGAAACGAGTTATATAATCCGGGAACATACCTCCACTGAAGACCCTCGAATTCTTTCTTCAATTTGCTCTCAAATAAGCTCCATCCGCATGCAACAATGGAAGAATAACCAAAATTTCACGGAGGCACCCTTTTATACTATTGGTCCCAGTTAATCCGCACCTGCGGACCTTTCCTCGCACCTGCGGTCCCAGGTGCGAACCTGCGAAAACCCACTAACAGTCCCTTTCTCGCACCTGCAGCCCCTTTTTCGCACATGCGGCTTTGCAGGTGCGACCAATTCTTCGCACTTGCGGACTCCTCCTGCCTAGCCTCTTTTCGCACCTGCGCATGGACCTACGCACCTGCGGCTGCCCATCCGCAGGTGCGGCCACACCAGCAGCTGAACACCAGCAACTATTTGCTGCAAATTTCCCAAGTTCAAACCTCCGCCAACCATCCGAAATCAATCCCGAGCCCCTCGGGGCCCTAAGCAAACATACCAACACACCCCATAGCATCATTCAAACTTAGTCGAGCGTTTGAAACACCAAAAACAACATGAAAACACCAAAATTACATCAAATTCAAGCCTATGAACTTTGAAACTTCTAAATTTTTCCAATGATGCCGAAACCAACCAAAACACATCCGATTGACTTGAAAATTTTCACACATATCCAAAATGACATTACGAACCTGTTCCAACTTCCGAAATCCCATTCCGACCCCGATAGCCTATTTTCAACTGCCAACTGGAAATCGCCAAAAACTAACTTTCGCCAATTCAAGCCTAATTCTACACGGACATCGAAACTCCATTCCGAACACACTCCTAAGTCCCAAATCACCTAACGAAGCTATCCGAGCCATAAAATCCGCATGCCGAGGTCGTTTACTAATAAGCCAACTCTCAGTTAAATTTTTCAACTATTAAGTTAATTTAAGAGACTAGGTGTCTCTGTTCTCACCACGACCACTCTGAACCCAAACCAAACGACCCAACACAACATAAACAAGCTAAGCAATATACGATAAAGCAGAAACGGGGGAAACAGGGCTAATCTCACGAAACGACCGGCCGGGTCGTTACAGTAATAATAGAACACCATAATAAGACACAGAAGCATGGATGAGAAACACAACCCAAATTCGAAAATCACAATACAATAAAGGCAAGTAGTAACTCAGCACTACAATAGTTTCTACATCGGGTCTTAGCCAACAACCCCAATAAATTAGTCAAATCCTTCAAGTGTAAACTTTCACTCGTAAGTTTTTCTATTGAGATCTTTAGAATATAATTCTTTCCAATAAGAAATTCTTTTTGAAATATACTTCCTTTAAATTTAAAATTTTCAAATAAATATCCTTCAAACATAGTTCTTTCAAGATAAATGCTTTTCAAATATACTTTTCAAATAAATGTCCTTCGAACATAGTTTCTTCAAGATAAATACTTTTAAATATAAATTTTCAAGTAAATATCCTTCGAGTATAAGTCACCCCGTGACACATAAGCATAGAAGATTAGCAGCTCCAAACATAGATATATCACAGGAGAAATCTATCGGGACCCCGTCCTGTAGTCCCGAATTTATTATGCAGTACATGGGGATCTCCCGGAATACGTCCGTAGTTCTAAAATAAATATGCAGTACAGGGGGATCTCCCGGAATACGTCTGTAGTCCCAAAATAAATATGCAGTACATGGGGATCTCCCGGAATACGTCCGTAGTTCTAAAATAAATATGCAGTACAGGGGGATCTCCCGGAATACGTCTGTAGTCCCAAAATAAATATGCAGTACATGGGGATCTCCCGGAATACGTCCGTAGTTCTAAAATAAATATGCAGTACAGGGGGATCTCCCGGAATACGTCTGTAGTCCCAAAATAAATATGCAGTACATGGGGATCTCCCGGAATACGTCCGTAGCCCTAAAATAAATATGCAGTGCTGGGAGATCTCTCGAAATATGTCCGTAGTCCCAAAATAAATATGCAGTACAAGGGGGTCTCCTGAAATACGTCCGTTGACCCAAAATAAATATGCAGTATAAGGGGATCTCCCGGAATACGTCCTTAGTCCCAACGTAAATATGCAGCGCAATAATGACATGACAGTTACAACATCGAAGTGTACAGTTTAGACTAAAAGCAATCAAGGAAAATAGGAATCTACCTAAACATGCTGCACAAAATTTCAAATAGACAGTCAAACACATAGGCATGCTTTTCTAATCTAAACAAGGTAATTAAACATGGTAGTGAAGTTAAATCAAAAGGAAACATTTTATGATTTAGAAGAAAAATGGGATTTATACAAAAATAGCCCGTGTACGTAATCGTCACCTCACGTACACGGCGCTCATACAACAAACAATACCAAACATCCTAAGGAGAACTCCTCGGGTGAAAAGACCTCCGGACGGCTCAAAATCCAACTAAAATAACATCAAAGCACACATAAACTTATAAGAAACTATTTTGGATCATAAAGTCTAATTCTTTAACAAAAATCCAAATGTCGACCCAAAATTCGACCCTCGGGCTCGCGTCTCGGAACCCAACAAATTTTTACAAAATCCGAACACCCATTCCAATATGTGTTCAACCATACAAAAATTATCAAATTCAGATACCATTTCATCCTCCAAATCATGATTTTTTATATTAGGAAATTTCCTCAAAACCCAACATTTTTCCCAACCCAAAACACAATTTAAATGATAAAAATGAAGATGAAATCATGGAATACATTAAATACTAGGTGAAGAACGCTTACCCAAATCGATTAGCTTGAAAACCCCCCAAAGTCGCTCCCAAATTCAGAGTCCAAAACTCAAATATGAAGAAAAATTGCCAACGCTCGACTTATATGAATCTGCCAGGACTTCCGCACCTGCGACAAAATTAGCCGCTTCTGCACAACTGCAGGTGTGCATGTCCAAGTGCACCTGCGCTCCCCTCCGCTTCTGCACCAAAAGATCCGCTTATATGATACCGCGCGTGCGCGCCATTTCTCCGCATCTGCGGAGACTGCCCAGACCAGCTCCTCTCGCACATGTACCTCCTACTTCGCACTTGTGCCCAAGATCAGCAGGTGCGATTGCACCAGAACCCAGCCCTCTCCAAAACCAAGGAAATTATCCGAAACTCGTCCGAAACACACCCGAGGCCCTTGGGACCTCGTCCAAGCATACTAACAAGTTCCATACCCTAATATAGACCCGCTCGGGGTCTCAAATCACATCAAACCATGATGAAACTACGAATCACACCATGAATCGAGCTTATGAACTTTCAATCTTCCAACTTCTAAAGCTCATGCTGAAACCTATCAATTCAACCCAGAATGACATCAAACTTTGCAGACAAGTCCCAAATGGCTTCACGGAGTTGTTCCAACTCTCAGAATCGCATTCCGACCCCGATATCACAAAATTCAACTATGGGTCAAACTTCTCCCTTTTCCAAACTTCAAATTTACCAACTTTTTGTTGAATTGCCTCAAATTACTCTATGGACCTCCGAATCCAAATCCAGACTCACGTCTAAGTCCAAAATCACCATACGGAGTTGTTGACATTATCCAAAAATTATTCCGGGGCCGTTTACATAAAAAGTCAAATTCCGGTCAAATTTTCACTGCTTATGCTTCCAAAACTAGAATCCTTCTTTCAATTCGACTCCGAATTACCCGGTAACTGAATCCAACCATGCACGCTGGTCGATATACCTAATGGGAAGCTGTTCAAGGGCTTATACCACCGAATGGAGCTTAAATTCTCAAAACAACCGGCCGGGTCATTACATTCTCTCCCTCTTAAAACAAACATTCGTCCTCGAACGTGCCAAGATTTGCCTCGAAATCCTCAAATCACTGAATGCACACTTCCTACATATACCCGCGGGTGATCCCGTGTCAACCCAATCTACAGAAGCGTGAAGACACCATCTCAACTGCAATTTAGCTTTTCTACCAACACCGATAAGCCTTATAGTCAAAATTCCCACCTTCCATTCATTTCCAAAAGACCCGATTCTAAGACCATATCCGGTATCAGTCTCAACCAGCTGCATCAACTCATTCCTACACCCACAAGGTATGGCCACACAATATAACACACCACACACAGGACATAATAACACCTCTGATCATAATAGCTGTTCAAAATCAATTCAGCACCGATAGTTAGCCTTTATCTGATAGAACTATGTTTCAAACCTCCATGCCACTGATAATGATGCAATAAACACGAAGACCTCATAATTAGACACCCAAATTACCAAGCCACAACTAGCACCACCAGTCACACACCTCGCAAGATAAAACTCAAGAAACACATAACGAAAGTGACTGAATATGAAAAGAGAAACACATAAGGGAACTATCAAACAAGCCCGACAAGCACAACTCTATATCAGTACTAACCTATAAAACAATATAATAAGGAAAGAATTAAAGTATATGAACAAACCACAAGGATCCCATTCTGATATAACTTCTATCGCGGTACACAACCCGATTCGAACATATCAAATCACACGAAAATCAGAAGGGTCTCGCCCTCAATTTTAAATCACGGATATATATATATATCCGTGACTTAAAATTGAGGGCGAGACCCTTCTGATTTTCGTGTGATTTGATATGTTCGAATCGGGTTGTGTACCGCGATAGATCATACCAATTGAAATCTTCCACTAACTCAGCTCTGCCAATAAAATCACAGCACTCATCGAAATCTCACCTCGGTAGAGTATCAAATCACAGCTCGTAACCAAAATACTCAGGAAAATCACATCAAGCTTACCATGATGAAAAACAAGGACTCACTTCTAGTCCCACCACTCTCAATGATGAATAAAAACAATGATAGACACCTTCTACCACTTATAGAATCTCTCAACAGGACACGAAAATAGAGTGCAAAGCATGAAACTCACTCATAAATGAAGCAACAAATAAGCGAACTCATCCCGACCAGTAGAAATATAAGGAAATACAAATGGTGATCTATGTAACAGATCAAAACATGCATGTATGATAACATCTATCACAACGACCTTCAGCCTACTATATGAAACACATCAACGGGTCAGGCCTCCCCCTTTTGGGCGCCCCTTACTCGCCTGAATACCCCGCTAGAATACATCTGCCCAGAGCCTGGGTCAATCTCTCACCATGTGGATGATATCTCCACACTCAAAACAACCTCTCTGCTGTTGTGGCGGTGTAAACTGCGTCGTACGAGTACTCTAAGACTCATGAGCACCTGAAACACTGCGCGAAGCCGGAAGTGCAAACTGAACTAGCTGACCCACAAAACCTCTACCGTGTCTTACCCTGCCTCCAAAATAAGAACCAGCAGATCTCTCCGGTCCACGAGGCCTCCTCGCCTCCCTGAACTCTCTCTCCTGGTCTCGTGTGTCCTCTCGCTCCCGGTACCACATTCCCTCTAACCGACGAGCGATCCCTACCACATGCTGAAACGAGGCATCTGACTCCAACTCTCGAGGCATGTTGAATCGAATATCATGCCTGAGCCCCTCAATAAATCTATGGACTTGCCCTCTAACCGTAGCGACCAAGGCAGGTGCTTGTCTAGCCAAATCACTAAATCTGACAGTATACTCTAATACTGACATAGTGCCTGGCGCAACTACTCAAACTCCGCGCGCCATGCATCTGGAAGGGACTGAGGTAAAACTTCCTCAAAAACATCTCTAAAAACTGAACCCATGTAAGTGAAGCTGCATCGGCCGAACTACCCAACTCATATGCCCGCCACCACTGATAAGCCGCTCCCTTAAGCTGGAACATAGTAAAAGCAACCCCACTCGTCTCAATAATATCCATAGTGCGGAGGATGCTATAGCACCCTCCAGAAAACCCCGTGATCTCTCTAAAGCAAAGCCGTTGAATGTAGGAGGGTTATATCTCTTGAACCTTGCAAATCTAAGCTGCACTTCCTCGGATGCTACTGCCCTAACCATGAGCTGAACTGGAACCACATGTTGTGTCATCATGTGTCACGACCCAATTTCCCCTCCATTGGGTATCGTGATGGCACCAAGTCTTAAGGACTAAGTAAGCCTATCATTAAAAAACATCAATCATAATACAAGAATCATTTAAGTATTTTTTGAAATAAGTCTATACACCTTACACATCTTCCCAAAACCCGGTAAGTACAAGTCATAAGCTTTACAGAATTTACATTATAATTCCTAAATACCACTATTCTGGAACAAGTACAACAATTTAAAAGAAAAATAAGATAGTGACTCTGAAACCCGCGAACGCTGGAGCGATTTTACCTTGAGTCTCCACAACAGCAACCACGCTGCTAACTATCGATTAGCCGGCTATGCAAAACCTGGAATCTGCACAAAAATGTGCAGAAGTGTAGTATGAGCACACCACAGCGGTGCCCAGTAAGTATCAAGGCTAACCTCGGTGAAGTAGTGACGAGGACTAGTCAAGACACCTACTGGTGTAATGAACTGAACAACTATAAATATAGGAATAACAGGAAAAAAATTGATATACACATAAAGGCTACGAAATGCAGCTAATAATACAGTAAATTCGATAAGGAAGGAAAACAATAAATATCAGCGGAAAACATGAAATAGCACAAAAGATTGAATAGAAAATGAACAAATTTGGAATCTAATACACAACACGGACAAGTAATGACTCAACAACTTCAACCACTTCTACATCATGTTCTTAGTCAGCTCCACGAGGTTCCGAACCTCGGAAAAATCACCATTTACGGGTCCCAATATTCGAACCCTAACACTTGGCATCTTGTGGCCTCATTCGAGTACTGACTGCAGGGACACTCACGTTCCAATTGGGTCATTTCCACCCATACGGTAAGTACAACAAGAGTATCTATACTTGGTAACAACCAGAAACCTTTAATTCGATAATAGTACTTAATTGCGTGTATGCTTGTACAAGTGTCCTAACATGATTCAACAACCAATAAGCATAAGGAAAGAAAAGGGCAACACGTACATTGTCATCTCACAATTTCCACACAAATAAACTCACACAGTAAGTGTTCCAGAACACAATATCAACAACAAGAAATGCCCCCAGGCCAACACAAGTATCACAAACAATCCCTAACATGGCCCACCTTGTGTCGCCATGTGTGCAATAGTAAAGTATATGCCCGCCTTGTTTCGCGACACGTGCATAAACATGTTCCCACCTTGTCTCTCCACATGCGCAACCCTCAATCTCATATCCCTCCTTATCACGCCGCATGTGCAATATCAATAGTAAATATGGCAAGGCAGAAACCTCGTGCATCACCACAACAAGTACAACAACAACAATGGCAACAGTTCAAGATACAATAAATACATCTACTCAAGAACCTTCGATCACAAGATAGGCAAAACTAGTTCACGATATATAAACATAATAAGGAAATCTAGGCATATTAAGAACCGCTCAACAAGGAAGGAAAAAAGAATGTAACAGTCGCACCTAAATGCACGTGTTAACAACAAGAAATCAACATGAATCCGATAACTCTATTTACGGGCAAGTCAAATAAGGTATAGTCTATCCAAACTTCCTTTAAGGTCGGCAGCTTCAAGGGTATTCAACAATTTCATTTAAGGACAAAACAACATGAAAATAATCATAACCTCAGTTAAGACCAAACCACTATAGAATGAGATGAGATAATTACAATTAGAGATAGGCAGTTAAGAAGACATAGCATGACAGTAAAAGGAAATAAAATCTTCAGATAAGTCAATTAAGAGTCAAATAGGCAATAGGAGTAAATCCAAAAGTAAGAAATTCTACATTTAAGCAAATAAAGATGAAACTAGAAATTAGGAAATTCAATCATGCCAAGGACAATTTATACTCGGCGAATATAAGGACCTAAGATTCCTAAAGGGTCAACTTTCCAAAAATAAGTTCGAGTAACTCTTCACCTCGCGTACACGGACTAAAATCAACATAGAAGACTCAAATCCTAAGGGGTAATTCCCCCAGACAAGGTTAGGAAAGATACTTACCTCAAAGACGACAACTCGGTACTCTAAAATGGACTTCTCGGGTGAAAAGACCTCCGGACGGCTCAAATCCAACTAGAACAACTTCAAAATGCATATAAAACTTATAAGGAACTATTCCGGATAATAAAGTTTCAATCTTTACAAAAATCTAAAAAAAATCAACCCAAAAGTCGACCCCCGGGCCCGCACCTCGGAACCCAGCAAATCTTATAAAATACGAACACCCATTCCAAAATGAGTTCAACCATACAAAATTTACCAAATTCCAATACCATTTCGCCCCTCAAATCATGAAATTTCGTTTTGAAAATTTTCTTCAAAAACCAACATTTTTCCTAAACCCAAAACACAATTTAAATGATAAAAGCAAAGACTAAATCATGGAATGTATTTATTTCTAGGTGAAGAACACTTACCCAATCGAATTTCTTGAAAACCCCACAAAGAAACAGTCAAAACCGAGTTCTACAAGTCAAGATATGGTAGAAATGACCTAACCCTCGATTTGAAGATTTATATTCTGCCCGGGCGTTTAATGAATCACGATCGCGGAACACCACTTGCAATCGCGAAGAGGGAAAAGGAAGGCTGCCCAGTATTTGTTCAACGCGATCGCGAGAAAAGTGATGCGATCGCGTATAAGAAAATAGTTATTGGCCCAAAATGCGCTACGCGATCGTGAAAGGGCATATGCGATCGCGTATAATGAATAGATAGGCTTCTGCGATCGCAAAGAGTAACGAGTACCAGTGCTCAAGGCCTGGTTTCTACTATGTGAACACGGAACAAAAGAGGCAAATGCGAAGAGGAAAAAGTACAAAGCTACGCGATCGCGAGGACTATTACGCGAACACATAGAAGGAAATTGAGGCGATCAACAGAAAGGAATCGCGATCACGAAAAGAGCACTGCGATCGCGATGAAGAACATCAGACACCAGAACCAGCAGTTCAAAAGTAGGGAAAAATGACTCGTGGCCCGCCCGGAACACATTCGAGGCCGTCGGTACCCCGTCTAATCACACAACAAGTTTCATAACCTAGCACGAATTCGCTCGGGGGTCTCAAATCACACCAAACAACGGAGAAACGACAAATCAAACCATTAATCGAAACTATGAACTTTCAAATCTTCAAACTTCTAAACTCGTGCCGAAACCTATCAATTCAACCTGGAAAGACGCCAAATTTTGCAGACAAGTCCCAATTGACATCCTGGAGCTACTCCAACTCTCGGAATCGCAATCTGACCCCGATATCTTAGAAAGTCAACTGTCGTCAAACTTCTCCATTTCCAAACTTCAAATTTTTCCAACTTTTGCCGAATTGCCTCAAATTACTCTACGGATCTCCAAGCCCAAATCCAGACGCATGCCTAAGCTCAAAATCACCATACGAAGCTGCTGACATTATCCAAAACTTATTCCAGAGCCGTTTACATAAAAAGTCAAATTCCGGTTAAATTCCACTGCTTAACCTTCCAAAACTAAAATGCTTCTTCCAATTCGACTCTGGATCATCCGGTAACTGAATCCAACCATGCACGCAGGTTGATATACACAATGTGAAGTTGTTCAAGACTGTAGGCAACCGAACGGATCTTAAATTCTCAAAATGATCGGTCGGGTCGTTACATTCTCCCCCTCTTAAAACAAATGTTCGTTCTCGAATGTGCCAAGAATCGCCTCAAGGCCTTCAAGTCACTAAATGCACACTTCCAACATACACCCGTGGGTGATCCCACGTCACCCCAATCTATATAAGCCTGGCGACACCATATCAACTGTGATTTAGCCTTTCTACCAACACCGATAAGCCGTATAGCCAAAACCCTCACCTTCCATTCATTTACAAAAGACCTGATTCTAAATTCATATATGGCATCAATCCCAACCAACTACAACAATTCACCCCTACACCCACAAGGTACAACCACACAACCGAACGCACAGAAAATAGGCCCAAAGAAAACACGTCTGATCTCAATAGTTGTCCGTAACAAAGACCATCACTGGCAATTAGCCTCACACCCGATAGAACTCTGTTTCAACCCTCTAACACTGATAATGATTCAAGAAACACGAAGACCTCATAATTAGACATCCAAATCACCAAGCCACGACTAACACCACCGGCCACACACCCCGTAAGCTAAAACTGAAGAAGCACAGAACGAAAATGATTGAATATTAAAAGAGAACACATAAGGAAACTATCAATCAAGCCCTACAGGAACTACTCTTTATTAGTACTCACTTGCAACCAATATAAAAAGGAAAGAATGAAAGCATATAAACAAATCGCAAGGATCCCATCGTGATATAATGTCCATTGCGATGCTCAGCCCGGTCCAAACATGTCGAATCACAAAGATCACGAGGGTCTCGCCCCCAACTCTAAATCACATACCGAATATATATCATACCAATTGAAATCTCCCACTAACTCATATCTTCCAATAAAATCATAACGCTCACTTAACTCTCATCTCGATAGAGTATCAAATCACCGCTCGTAACCAAAATACTAGGAAGAAAATCACATTAATCCTACCATGAAGGCAACAAGGACTCACTTCTAGTCTCACCACTCTCAATGATGAATGAAAATAATGATAGACACTAGCTACCAATTATAGAATCTCCAAATAGGAGCAAACACAAAAATAAAGTGCAAAGCATGAACCCACTCATAAACGAAACAACAAATGAGGAAACTCATTGCGACCAGCAGAGCTATAATGAAATGCAAATGGTTCCCCTTTGTAACAAATCAAAACATACCTGTATGATAACATCTGGCACAACGGCCTTCATCCTACTATACGAAACACATCAATGGGTCGGGCCTCCCCATCTTGGGCGCCCTCTACTCACCTGAATACCCTGTTGTGACACACCTGCCTGAATCCTAGGACAATCTCTCACCCTGTGATTGGTTACTCCATACTCAAAACAACCTCTCTACTGAAGTGGCTGTGGAAATTGTGCAATACGAGCACTCTGAGACCCATGAGTACCTGAAACTCCATGCGAAGTCGGTAATGCAAAATGAACTGGCTGACCCACAAAACCTCTATCGTGTCGTACCCTGCCTCCATAGTAAGGACCAGTAGATATATCCGGCCTACGAGGCCTCCTCACCTCTCTGCCCTCTCTCTCCTTAACCCGTCTGTCCTCCCTCTCACAGCCCTGTATGACATCTCTCTTATAGTCCATTTTGTCGTCTCCCTCATGATCCAACATGCCCTCAACTCTGCGAGCAATCCCTACCACCTACTGAAATGGAACATCCGACTCTAACTCCCGATCCATGCTGAACTGAATATCACACATGAGGCCCTCAATGAATCTACGAACACGTTCCCTAACTGTAGCAACCAAAGCAGGTGCATGTCTGGCCAAATCACTGAATCTGATGGCATACTCTGATACGGACATAGTGCCCTGGCGCAGCTGCTCAAACTCCGTGCGCCATGAATCTCGGAGGGACTGAGGTACAAACTCTCTTAAGAACATCTCTGAAAACTGACCCCATGCAAGTAAAGCTGACTCGACCGGGCTACCCAACTCATATGCCCGCCACCACTGATAAGCCGCTCCCCTGAGCTGAAATGTAACAAAAGCAACCCCACTCGTCTCTACAATACCCATAGTACGAAGAATGCGGTGACACTCCTCCAGGAAACCCTGGGCATCATCTGACGCCAATCCACTGAAGGTAGGAGGGTAGTACTTCTTATTCCTCTCAAGTCTAAGTTGTTCTTCTTCAGATGTTGCTGCCTTAACCACGGGCTGAACTGGGACCACATGATGTGCTGCCATGACGCCTGGAACTTGACCAACATGATCTCGCTGCTCTGGAGTGTGGGCGGCGGGAGTCTGAGCTCCTCCCCCGATCTGTGAAGTAGCAGGGCACCCGAAATCAATCTCGCCTGAGTCAATGTAACAATCGTACTCAAGAACTGCGCCCAGTTCTCCTGAAGTTAGGGTGTAATAAGAGGCACCTCCAGTACCTACCCCCCAACTGCAACTACTGGCGGCTCCTCCATGGCTGCTCTGGTAGGTGTCCTAACTGCGGCACGTGCTCCTCGTCGACCTCTGCCCCTGACCCTAGCGACACCTGTCTCGGGGGTAACATCATCAGGAACCACGGCTCGTGTCCTCGCCATCTGTGAGAGAATAGAATGATAAATTTCAAACTTCAAGATCAATTAACTCACAAGATAGGAATGAAGGAAATGTAATTGTCCTAATAGTTCAGTAGCCTCTCGATGATAAGTACAGACATATCCGTACCGATCCGCAAGACTCTACTAAACTCGCTTATGACTCGTAGCACCTACGAACCTAGAGCTCTGATACCAACTTGTCACGACCCAATTTCCCCTCCGTTGGGTATCGTGACGGCACCTAGTACTAGGTGAGCCTATAATTAATAAACATCAATCATAATACAAGAATCATTTAAGTTTTTTTGAAATAAGTCTCTACACCTTACACATCATCCCAAAATCCAGTAAGTACAAGTCTTAAGCTTTATAGAATTTACACTATAATTCCTAAATACCACTGCTCTGGAACAAGTACAACAGTGTATAAGCAAAATAAGACGGTGACGCCGAAACCCGCGAACGCTGGAGCAATTTTACCTTGAGTCTCCACAACAGTAACCGCGCTGCTAACTATCGATCAGCCGGCTATGCAAAACCTGAAATCTGCACAAAAATATGCAGAAGTGTAGTATGAGCACACCACATCAGTGCCCAGTAAGTATCAAGGCTAACCTTAGTGAAGTAGTGGCGAGGACTAGTCAAGACACCTACTGGTCTCATGAACTGAACAACTATAAATATAGGAATAACGGGAAAAAATGATATACACATAAAGGCTACACAATGCAGCTAACAAAACATTAAATTCGATAAGGAAGGAAAACAATAAGTATCAGCGGAAAACATGAAATAGCACAAAAGATTGAATAGAACACGAACAAATTTGGAATGTAAATGTACAACACGGACAAGTAATGACACAACAACTTCAACCACTTCTACATCATGTTCGTAATCATCTCCACGAGGTTCCGAACCTCGAACAAATCACCATTTACGGGTCCCAATATTCGAACCCTAAAACTTGGCATCTTGTGGCCTCATTCGAGTGCTGACTGGAGGGACGACTCACATCCCAATTGGGTCATTTCCACCCATACGGTAAGTACAACAAGAGTATCTATACTTGGCAACAACCAGAAACCCTTAATCCGATAATAGTACTTAACTGCGTGTATGCTTGTGCAGGTGTCCTAACATGATTCAACAACCAATAAGCATAAGGAAAGAAAAGGGCAACACATACATTGTCATCTCATAATTTCCACACGAATAAACTCACACATTAAGTGTTCCAGTACACAATATCAACAACAAGGAATGCCCCCAGGCCAATACTAGTATCACAAACAATCCCTAACATGGCCCACCTTGTCTCGCCACGTGTGCAATAGTAAAGTATATGCTCGCCTTGTTTCGCGATACGTGCATAAACATGTTCCCACCTTGTATCACCACATGCGCAAACCTCAATCTCATATCCCGCCTTATCACGCTGCATGTGCAATATCAATAGTAAACACGGCACGACAGAAACCTCGTGCATCACCACAACAAGTACAACAACAACAATGTCAGCAGTTCAAGATACAATAAATACATAAACTCAAGAACCTTCGATCACAAGATAGGCAAAACTAGTTCATGAGAAATAAACATAATAAGGAAATCTAAGCATATTAAGAACCGCTCAACAAGGAAGGAAAATATCACGTAACAATCGTACCTAAATGCACGGGTTAACAACAAGAAATCAACATGAATCTGATAACTCTATTTACGAGCAAGTCAAATAAGGTATAGTCTATCCAAACTTCCTTTAAGGTCGGCAGCTTCAAGGGTATTCAACAATTTTATTTAAGGACAAGCAACGTGAAAATAATCATAACCTCAGTTAAGACCAAACCACTATAGAATAAGATGAAATAATTACAATTAGAGATAGGCAGTTAAGAAGACATAGCATGACAGTAAAAGGAAATAAAATCTTCAGATAAGTCAATTAGGAGTCAAATAGGCAATAGGAGTAAATCCAAAAGTAAGAAATACTACATTTAAGCAAATAAAGATGAAACTAGAAATTAGGAAATTCAATCATGCCAAGGACAATTCATACTCGGCGAATATAAGGACCTAAGATTCCTAAAGGGTCAACTTTCCACAAATAAGTTCGAGCACGCACTCGTCACCTCGCGTACACGGACTACAATCAACATAGAAGACTCAAATCCTAAGGGGTAATTCCCCCACACAAGGTTAGGCAAGATAGTTACCTCAAAGACGATAACCCAGTACTCTAAAATGGACTTCTCGGGTAAAAAGGCCTCCGGACGGCTCAAATACAACTAGAACAACTTCAAAACACACATAAAACTTATAAGGAACTATTCCGGATAATAAAGGTTCGATCTTTACAAAAAATTTAAAATCGACCCAAAGTTTACCCCTGGGCCCGCACCTCGGAACCCGACAAATTTTATAAAATTCCGAACACCCATTCCAAAATGAGTTCAACAATACAAAATTTACCAAATTCCGATACCATTTCTCCCCTCAAATCATGAAATTTTGTTTTGAAATTTTTTTTCAAAAACCAACATTTTTCCTAAACCCAAAACACAATTTAAATGATAAAAACAAAGACTAAATCATAAAATGTATTTAATTCTAGGTGAAGAACACTTACCCAATAGAATTTCTTGAAAACCCACAAAGAATTGCTCAAAACCGAGCTCCACAAGTTAACATATGGTAGAAATGGCCTAACTCTCGATTTGAAGATTTATATTCTGCCCAGGCATTTAATGAATCGCGATCACGGAACACCACTTGCGATCGCGAAGAAGGAAAAGGAAGGTTGCCTAGTATTTGTTCAACGCGATCACGAGAGAAGCGATGCGATCGCGTATAAGAAAATAGTTACTGGCCCAAAATGCGCTACGCGATCGCGAAAGGGCATATGCGATCGTGTATAATGAATAGACAGGCTTCTGCGATCGCAAATAAGGTCGTGCGAACGTGAAGAGTAATGAGTACCAGTGCTCAAGGCCTGGTTTCTACTATGCGAACGCGGAATAGAAGAGGCGAACGCGAAGAGGAAAAAGTACAGAGCTACGCAATCGCGAGAACTATTACGCTAATACGTAGAAGGAAATTAAGGCATTCAACAGAAAGGAATCGTGATCGCGAAAAGAGCAATGGGATCGCGATGAAGAACATCAGACACCAGAATCAGCAGTTCAAAAATAGGGAAAATGACTCTTAGCCCATCCGGAACACATCCGAGGCCCCCGGGACCCTGTCTAAACACACAACAAGTTTCATAACCTAACACGGACTCGCTCGAGGTCTCAAATCACACCAAAAAATAGCGAAACAACGAATCATACCATAAATCGAACCTATGAACTTTCAAATCTTCAAACTTCTAAACTCATGCCAAAACCTATCAATTCAACCCGGAAAGACGCCAAATTTTGCAGACAAGTCCCAATTGACATCCCGGAGTAAGGGTGGCAGGTGGGTCGGGCCCGACCCGGGACCGACCCGGGCCCGCGGGCTATACGGGCTAGCGGGCTAAACAGGCCGGCCGTGGTGGGTCCGGGCTTGGGGGGCTTTAGGCCCGTGGGGGCCGGTTCTAAGGTTTGGACCCGTGAGCCCGGGCCCGTTTAGCTCGGGCCTGGCAGGCGGGCGTGGGCCGGGCCAAGCGGGCCCAGCGGTAAAAATTAAAAAAAAATAAAAATTTAAAAGNTTTTCTTCTACTATTGCTTACTTTATTATTGAAAATTGTGAAAAATTGTGAAGTTGGTGAATTGAAGTATTCAAGTCTTCAACATTATACAATTTTCAAGAAGTTGTTCGTCAATTCGGTAAACTCGTTCCAACTCATAAGTTTTAATATTAGAGTTTTGTTTGTTTTAATTTGTATAATTATGATTAATATGGCCTTTTCTTTGAAAAAAATGTTTAGTGGTAAGGAAAAATCTAAAGTCGGTGAA
>ML314910.1:0-54432 GCA_005239505.1 Nicotiana paniculata | reverse complement strand
GAGAGGCTTGTTGGGACGCCACGGGGCGCGTCCAAGGGGTCATGGGAAAGCCGCCCATGACATGCACATGTATCTTGGAAACGTACGTTTAACTCCAGTGACTGTCAATTTCTTTTGTTTGAAGTAAGCATGACATTTCATCCCCACTGAAATGTTGTTTGTATCTTTATTGATGTTCGCTATCAATTTTTTCTTGATTAATTTGTTACATGTTTAATAAGTGTAAATATTTAATGGTATTACTGTGACACTACTTGAGAGATTCTGTTTTGCGTCGTTCTCAGTTGGTAGATTAAATACAACTAAAATAAATTCACAAAACGAACGACGAAGTCCAAAATATGATCCTTTTAAGTATTATTTATTATTTATTGAAGATTTAACCTAAATAGCAGCCCACCCAATTACTTAAACTAAAAATACCGGCGAATGTATAATATAGGCATAATCTATATATAATATATGTATAATCAATGTATAATTTTTATATACCAGCTAGAAAAAGTAAACAGAAACTGGCTGGCTATCTAGGTAAAATCCCTTATTTATTTATTTATTTATTTATTTATTTATTTCTTCAGTCCTTTTTATCTTTCCGCTTTAGAAAAAAATTACTACTCCATCCATCCCCTTTTAGTTGTTGTTTCCGTTCAAAAAATTTATCCCAATATAATTGTCACTTTAGAATTTCAAGACTAAATTTGTTAATTGTTTCCAACTATACCCTTTAATATTAAAGAATTTCAATAAGCATTTAATAGGAATAATTTAGTAAACTATATCTTGTTTTTTAGTGGTAAGCGACGGTTAAAATGGGAAGAGGGGAGTACTAATAATCAGGGGCGGGCACACCCTTTCCTAAGCGGTGTCACGTGACCGCTTGGTCCAGAATTTACAAAATATTAAGTACATAAAGAGAAATGTTTGGTTGGTTTTACTTATGAGAAACTGCTAGGCTTCTTTATTATCAATATGATGGAAGAAAACGTTAAGCTGCTTTTTTTTTTTTAAGCAAACAGGAAATATTATATTAAAAATTACTTAGCGTCTTGTACATAACCTTCATAATTTGTGTCGCTAAGGACACATTGATCGCCTAAGCTTGCTAGGATATTGCAAGCATCATAAGATAATAACTTAACAAAAATACAGTGTTCTTTTTGTTCACTTTCCATAATAGAGTTTACATAAGAGGGAGCAGTACAAAATGTTATTTTCCCTTTGCCTTCGCCTTCTTTGCCAGATGATGAGCTACTGGATATGTGCTGAAGGGTTACCTTCTGCTGGTGCATGAACAACCTGCATTCATTAATAATGTTATCATATAATTTGTTACCTTGTTGTATAGAGTGGATTACCTCCGTGGAGTCTGTCTCTATTTCAAGAGGGAACACTCCCCATTCTTGTGTTGTTTTGAGCCCCTCTATCAGTGCCTTCATTTCTGCTTGTAGTGAGCCGTTAGCATGGGTAGATTTTGCAAATCCAATCACCCATTTCCCATTGGCATTTCTGAATACACCTCGCATGCCACATTTTCGATTATGATTATTGAAACTAGCATCTATGTTAAGTTTAAACCAGCCTCTTGGTGGTTTGTTCCACTTAACCTTTATGGGAATTTTATGAAGAGTGTTGAGGCTCTTTTATGTGAGTAGCTTGAATTTAATAGCTCTTTGGATAATTTGAATACCATTAATAGGATTGTCACTTGATGGGAACATGTGGAGGTCGAACATTAGGGTGGTAGTTTAGGGGGTAGTCGAGAGTTCTTCCCTCTTTGTACCGGTTAGTCTGATAGAGTTTTATTTAAGTTTGTTAGCGGTCTATGTTGTGTTCACATTGTTGTTTTGCATAACTTTGTGCTATTGTCCTTTCACTCATTTGTTGTTGTTATTTTATTTCTGACATCTTTTATTGTTACATGCCTTTCCTCTTGTTTCTTTTCTGATATTATTGTCGCTCATATTGAGCCGAGAGTCTCCTGAAAACAGCCTCTCTACCCTTTTCAGGGTAGGGGTAAGGTCTGCGTACACTCCACTCTCCCCAGACCCCATTAGTTAGATTTTACTGGGTATATTATTGTTGTAATAGGATTGTCAGTATTGTTTTGATAGTTGTTATCCCTATTAAATCAGATGTGCCAGATGCCAAATGGGAAGAAGGAATTCCAATTAATATATTTATTTTTTAGAGGGTAATCAAAGTCTTTTAATTGTAGGAGCCAGTGTTCTTCATTTTTTTTGTAAAAAATTTTCCACCCAAGACTATCCCAAAAATGTTTGACGGCTATACATTTTAGGAAAATATGGGTTATGGATTCCTCTTCTTGGCATTTGCAAATACGACAGATGGGATCAATGTTTAGACCAATTTGTGAGAGATATTTTCTGCATGGTATCCTGTTATGGAGACAGTGGCACAAGAATAATTTGATTTTATTAGGGCAATTTAGGTTCCAAATCCATTTGAATTCTAATTGATTGTTTGGAGGAGGTTCTATAAGTGTGTAACAAGACTTTGTTGTGAAAAAACCTGTTGTATTTAACAACCGTATTGGAATATCATTGGTAGGGACTTTAAGACGAATTCTTGTCTTAGTGATATTTCCCTTTATATCACTAGGGATGTTGTGAGATAGTTCATTAAAGTTTCATATTTCCCCATTAAAAATGTCCCTTATTTTTATTGAGTAGTCACTAATAAAGGGAGGACCTGTCACTACCTTTCTAAGATTTTCTATATTTGGTATCCAATTGGTTTTCCATATGTTCATATTGGAATGGTAATGGGTGACCAAGTGATACCCTTTCAGCATAATTCTCATCCCTTTTGAATACTTTTTCAGATGAAGGAGCTTTTCTTTTTAGCAACATTAGTTCCATAAGAGGTGATGATTAGTCTAACCCAGTGGGTTGTAGCATTTTGTAAGGATTCTCCATACTAGCTAGCTAGTGTGCATAAATTCTTAGTAATAACATTATGGATACCTAGGCCTCCATTGGATTTTGATTGGCATAGTGTAGACGATTTAACAAGATGAATTTTCTTTTTTTCCATGGTGCTACCCCATATAAAATCCCTTTGAATTTAATCAATCTTCTTAAGGATATTTTAAGGAAGTAAGGTGTACTGCATATAGTGATTGGGTATTGAATTAAGGCAAGAGCGGGATAGAGTTGTTCTCCTGATAAGTTAATGAATTTAAATTTTCAGGATGCTAGCTTAGTTCTTATATTATCAATTATAAATTGATAGTCTCTAGGCCTTGAGCATTTGTTTAGTATTGGGAATTCTAGGTAGGTACCAAAGTTGTCCCATTTCTTTATACCTAGTCTAGTTGTAACATCCTTGATGAGAGAAGGAGTGTAGTTTTTGGAAAATAGGACCTTTGATTTAACACTGTTAATACATTGTCCTGATAGGTCACAAAACTGTCTAATCCATATTTAATGGCTTGGCATGATTTATCATTTACCTTTGCCGTTAAAGTAAAGTCGTCAGCAAAAAAATAGGTGAGAAAACTTTGGACATCTTTTTCCTATGGTTATTGGATCCTAATTCTAATATCGACTTGATGGTCTATATATCTTGCTAGGATGTCTAAGCAAAGGATGAAGATATATGGTGAAATGCGATCACCTTGCCTGATTCCCCGACTTGGCTCAAAGAATTTTGTGACGGAGCCATTAACTAAAATTGTTATACTACTTGTTGAAATACAACTTAATAAAAGTTAAGAGAATTTGGGAGGGAATTTGAAGTGTTTTAGAGTGTGATGAACAAAAGACCATTCCAAACGGTCAAATGCTTTTTCTAGATCAATTTTTAATATCATTTGGCCTTGTTTGCCTTTTATTTTATTTTTTCAAAATTGAAAACAAGTTCTTGTATGATGATTCCATTATCAGAAGCTCTTCTATTTTTCATGAACTTGCCTGGAAGGGGCTAATCAATTATTCTAGGAATGATTTCAGTCGATTTGTTAGAATTTTGGTAATTAATTTGTAGATAGTATTGCAAAACCCAATTGGTCTGAAATTTCTGATGTTATTTACATTAGGGATTTTAGGGATAAGGCACAGATAGGTTCTATTAATGTCTTTGGGGATTTCCTGATTTCTAAAGATATCTTGACAAAGCTTTGTTACCGAATGACCTATGGTTTTCCAATATTTCTAGAAAAAAAGGGGTGAAGGTCATCCGACCCAGGGGATTTGTAAGGTTTAAAAGATTAGATAGCCCTTTTAATTCAATATCTAGCAAGGGACTGTCTAAAAAGTTTAGATCTAAATTAGTATGTGTAAAGGGGTTTCCCAGTGGGCTAATCCAACTAGTTAGGGAGTGAGATGTTGTGAATGTAGTTTTGAAGTAATTGAGCATATGTGACATAATTAGATGGCGTTCATTGATCCAATTCCTGATATCATCCTTAAAGAAATTGATTTTGTTTCTTCTTTTTCTATTAGTGGCCGAAATATGAAATTTTTTTGTGTTAGCGTCTCCTTCGTTTAACAACATTATCCTAGACCTTAATTTCCAATAGTCATCTTCGATTCTTAGGATATCATTGTTGTCACGACCCAAATTCCCAACCTTCGGGGATCGTGATGGCGCCTAACACCATACTTGTTAGGTAAGACAATGTTAGAATTTAGCTAACCGTTTTCTTTTAAAAGTTTATTTAAACATACGTAGACAATTTTAAAAAAAAAAACGAAATCTAATACTGTTCAACAAATGATATCAATAATAATTAAATAATGAAACGAAACCACGAAACTAAAGCTAATAACTAGCTACCCAAGGTCTGGAGTCACAATTCACGAACTACTAAGGAATACTAGAAGTATTTGGCTAAAAGAAAGTATATATCTGTTTTGAATGAAATAAAATAGTAGCTAAATAATGTGGAGAAGACTCCAGGAATATGTGGACGCCAGCAAATCTACCTCGTGTCTCCGTACGAATGATCGGCTAATACTCAAAAATCAACTATGGCCGGAACCTAGATCTGCAGAAGAAGTGCAGAGTGCAGTATCAGTACAACCGACCCCATGTATTGGTAAGTGCCTAGCCTAACCTCGACGAAGTAGTGACGAGGCTAAGGCATGGTTTTATAATATAACATGTATACAATGTATAATAAAGCAATAAGGGAATACTAAACTAATTAAACAATAACTTGCAACCATAAATAAAACATCTCAGCTAACTTTTCCAGATTTCAGCTATAACCAATTCTTATGAAAATTTTCAAGTTTCAATTTAAAATAACCGTAAGAACAGAATACGAAATGACAATAATAAAACAATGAGTATTCCAGTCTTTATTTTATAACCAGTAAACATGAATATTCTCTCTTATCACTCCTTGTTGTGGCGTGCGACCCGGTCCCACCTGTCCACCCTTATTGATCCTCCCTATATATATATATATATCACCTTTATTTCTCCTGTTACAGCGTGCAACCCGATCCCACCTGTCCACCCTTATTACTCCTTGTTGCGGCATGCAACCCGCTCCCACCAGACAATCTCATCTTATTATTTATAATAAAGATCTCACAATTTAGATCAAAGTCTTTCACAATATTTATGTCTCAACCATTATAAACAGAATGTTGTACTATTCAGAAACTTCACCAATTATCATTAAACAACGAAACCAACCGAAATGTATCATGAAACGCTGACAACCAGCTCAACATTAATGTACCACAATGAAATTAAGGAACAATTAATACTCCCAAACAGGTGGAACAATATCTAACAAACAAGTAGGCAAAACAAGTAGACATGGAGGCATCAATGATCATGAAACAATTAAGACAGGAATATAATAAATTTGAAACGGGGAAGGGATCATGCTACACAGATAGTTTGGTGGTGTATAGATACTCGTCACCTCACATATACACCACACACATGCAATTTCACATAGCACTTAAGTCAGGGATTCCTACTCCCTCAAGTTAAGGTTAAACCAAATACTTACCTCAATTCCGCAGGCCTCTCACTGCTCAATCACAGCTTCTCCTTTAGAATTTGCCTCTAACCCGCTCGAATCTAATCATAATTGGTTCAATATCATTAATTATTGCTAAAGGAATTAAATTTAATGAAAAATCATGGTTTTCCTATGTTTTCCTATCAAAAGACCAAAATCGACCAGTTCGGACCAAAACCCATTTGCCCATTCTCCCCCGAGCCCGGATATACAATTGGTTTGGGAATCCGACCTCAATTCGAGGTTTAAATTCCCAAATTTCGAAATTCCTAAGTTCTACCCAAAAATCCCAAATTTTACCATGAAAACTCTAGATTCTAGGTTGAAATCTTGTTAAAAGTAGTAAGAGATTGAAAGAAATTAGTTAGGAATCACTTACCAATGACTTGGAGAAGTTTGGGTCTTTGGAAAATCGCCTATGGAGGTTCAGGGTTCAAGAGAATTGAGAAAATGGGTGAAAATCCCGTCTAAAAACGTATTTGAGCAGCTGCAGTTATCGCAAATGCGAATAGAGGTTCGCAAAAGCGAACTCGCAAATGCGCCATTTAAATCGCAAATGTGAAATGTGGCCTGGGTCTGCTGTTATCGCAAATGCGAATGGTTGTTCGCAAATGCGGCCCCTGCTCTGGTCGCAAATGCGACATTGAGCCTCGCAAATGTGAAGGTCCCCTTCCCATCCACTGATCGCAAATGCAATGCTCGCATTTGCGAGCCAGATGCGACGTCTGCAGACCTGAAGCACACCAACAAAATTCCTTAAGTCTAAATCACTTCGTAGCCTATCCAAAACTCACCCGAGCCCTCGGGGCTCCAAACCAAGCATGCACGCAAGTCTAAAAACATCATACGGACTTGCTCGTGAGATCGAATCACAAAAATAACATCTAAAACTACGAATTTAACTTCAAATCTCATGATTTTCTCAAGAATACTTTGAATTCACTAATTTCTCAACCGGACGTCTGAATCACGTCAAATGAACTCCGATTTCTACCAAATTTAGCATAAATATCATTAAAAACTTCTACCAAACTTCGGAACCAAAATACGGGCCCGATACCAACGAGTTCAAACATTAATTTACTTCTTTATTTTCTTTAAAATCCAGCATATCAATTTTCTTCAAAAACTGATTTCTAAAGCTAAGGACCTCGGAATTTAATTCCGGGCATACGCCCCAGTCCCATATTTTACTGCGGACCTCCCGGGACTGTCAGAACATGGATCCGAGCCCGTTTACTCAAAATTTTGACCAAAGTAAACTAAAAATTAAATTTTTAACTCTAAAAATTTATCATTTCTTATATTTTCACACAAAAGCTTTCCGGATTCACGCCCAAACTACGCATGCAAATTGAGGTAATTAAAATTAATCATTTTAGGGCTAATGAGCCCGGAATGAAGTCTTAATTCATAAGATGACTCTTTGAGTCTTCACAATCTCCACCTCTAAAACAAATGTTCATCCTCAAACAGACATAGTAAAGTACCTGAACTGGCGAACAAGTGGGGATATCTACTCTGCATGTCCGACTCGGACTCCCAAGTAGCTACCTCAATAGGTTAACCTTTCCACTGCACTCGAACCGAAGGGTAACTCTTTGAACTCAACTGACGAACTTGCCGGTCTAATAAGGCTAAAGACTCCTCCTCATAAGTCAAATCCTTATCCAATTGGACAGAGCTGAAATCTAACACGTGGGACGGGTCACCATGATATTTCTGGAGCATAGACACATGAAATACCGGATGAACTGAGGATAACCCTGGAGGCAACGCAAGTCTATAAGCTACCTCCCCCACTCTCTCGAGAATATCAAATGGCCCGATATACTTAGGGCTCAACTTGCCCTTCTTCCCAAATCTCATAAAACCCTTCATGGGCGATACCCGAAGTAATACTCTCTCTCCAACCATGAATGCTGCATCACGAACCTTGCGGTCGGCATAACTCTTTTACCTGGACTGAGCTGTACGAAGGCGATCCTATATAATCTTGACCTTGTCCAAGGCCTCCTGAACTAGGTCTGTTCCCAATAATCGAGCCTCTCTCGGCTCAAACCATCCAAATAGCGATCTACACTGTCTACCATATAATGCCTCATAGGGAGCCATCTGAATGCTCGACTTATAGCTATTATTGTAGTCAAACTCCGCTAACGGCAAGAACTGATCCCAAGAACCTCCAAAGTCAACAACACAGGCGCAAAGCATATCCTCCAATATCTGAATAGTATGCTCGGACTACCCGTCCGTCTGCGGATGGAATGTTGTGCTCAACTCAACTCGTGTACCCAACTCACGCTGAACTGCCCTCCAAACGTGCGAGGTAAACTGTGTATCCCGATCAGAAATGATAGACACAGGCATACCGTGAAGACGAACGATCTCTCAAATGTATATCTATGCCAACCGCTCTGAAGTATAAGTACTTGCCACCAGAATGAAATGTGCTGATTTAGTCAGCCTATCCAGAATAACCCAAACAACGTCAAACTTCCTTTGAGTCTGTGGGAGTCCAACAAAGAAGTCCATAGTGATACGCTCCCACTTCCACTCAGGAATCTCTATCTGTAGAAGTAAACCACCGGGTATCTGATGCTCATGCTTTACTTATTGATAATTCAAGCAACGATCCACATAAGCAACGATATCTTTCTTCATCCTTCGCCACCAATAGTGCTGCCGTAGGTCCTGGTACATCTTGGAAGTACCTGGGTGAATAGAATACTTAGAACTGTGAGTCTCCTCAAGGATCAAATCACGAAGCCCATCTACATTAGGCACACATATACGACCCTACATCCTCAAAATAGCGTCATCTCCTACTGTAACCTGCTTGGCACCACCGTGCCGAACTATGTCCCTAAGGACCATCAAGTGCGGGTCATCATCCTGCCGATCTCTGATACGCTCAAATAAGGAAGACCGAGCGATCATACAAGCTAAAATACGGCTTGGCGAAATATCCAACCTCACGAACTAATTAGCCAAAGTCTGAATGTATGAAGCTAATGGTCTCTCACCGACCAGAATGAATGCAAGGATGTCCATACTCACTGCCTTCCTACTCAATGCATAGGCCACCACATTGGCCTTCCCCGGATGATATAATATAGTGATTTCATAATCTTTCAGTAACTCTAACCATCTCCTCTGCCTCAAATTAAGATCCTTTTGCTTGAACAAGTACCGAAGGCTGCGATGATTCGTGTAAACCTCACACGACACACTATAAAGATAGTGCCTCCAAATCTTTAATGTGTGAACAATGGCTGCCAACTCTAAGTCATGGTTAGGATAATTCTTCTCATGAAACTTCAACTTCCGAGACGCATATGCAATTACCCTGCCCTCCTGCATCAATACCGCTCCAAGCCCAACACGGAAGGCATCACAATATACCGTGAAAGATCCTGAATATGATGGTAATACCAACACCGATGCTGAAGTCAAGGCTGTCTTGGGCTTCTGAAAAATTGCCTCGCACTCGTCCGACCACTTGAATAGGGCACCTTTCTGAGTCAATTTAGTAATTGGGGCTGCTATGGATGAGAACCCCTCCATAAAACGACGGTAGTAACCCGCCAAACCCAAGAAGCTCCTGATTTCCGTGGCTGAAGTGGGTCTAGGCCAGTTCTTGAATGCCTTTATCTTTTTAGGATCTACTTGACCCTAAATAAGCAAAAGGTCCACACTAGGTCCAAGACCCTCAATAACAACCACACACGATCTACAACGATAGCATCCCCTACGGGCGTAGACACATAAACAGGGACACTCAAGGAATCGATGGGCATAACCAAATACGAGGCAAAATAAGATGATACATAAGAATAAGTAGACCCCGGATCAAACAAAACTGAGGCATCTCTATTGCAAACTGAAATGGTACCTGTAATAACAGCACCAGAGGAATCCGCCTCAGGTCTGGCTGGAAATGCATACAATCGGGGCTGGCCCCACCACCCTGAACCACGTCTCTGGAGGACCTCAAATAGGTGGATCTCCACCTCTAGCGGGATGGCCTCCACCTCTAAAAATCTTGCCCCTACCTCTTGCTACCTGACCCATACCCCTGGCTGGCTGGGCAGGTGGTGTTGCAGCTGGTGCCGGAACTATGGCACAAGAACCCTGATACTAAAGCTGATTACGCGAAAATCTCGGACAAGCTCTCCAGATATTCCCATATTCACCACACTCAAAGCATCCCTCCTGATGTAGAGACCAACCCTGACGAGCCGGCTGACCACGATAATAACCTTGCAGAGGAAGTGCTCTGATAGGAGCTGATGGCGCGCTATAGAATGGCTGAGCAGAAGGAAGCGTATAAGAACCACGACCACCTAAGGCACCATGTGAAGCCTGAAGTTCTGAATGGAATGGCGTGGAAGAATGGTCTCTGCTGAAATTAACCCCGCCTCCAGATGAGGCACCACTGAATCCAACGGAATGGCGAGGTCTCTTGTCTGACCCATGGCCTCCCAATCCGAGAACCATCTCCACCCTCTTGGCTACATTGGCTGCATCTTGAAAGGAAATCTCGTTCCCTGTATCCTTATCCATCTGCAACCTGATGGGCTGAGCAAGACCCTCAATAAATTGCCTGACCTCCTCTCTCTCTATGGGTAACAAAAGAATAGCATGCCGAGCCAAATCCACAAAGTGATTCTCATACTGGGTAACAGTCATGCTGCCCTACTGAAGACGCTCAAACTGACGGCGATTCTCCTCTCTAGAGGTAGTAGGCAGAAACTTCTCCAAAAAGAGGTGTGAAAACTGATCCCAAGTCAGAGCAGGTAACCCAGATGGTCTAGTCAGCAAATAATCCCTCCACCATTTCTTAGTGGAACTAGTCATCTGAAAAGTGGCGAAGTCGACCCCATTGGTCTCCAAAATACCCATGTTTCGAAGAACCTCATGACAACTATCAAGATATTCCTGAGGATCCTCTGAAGTAGCACCACTGAAATGTACAGGGAAAAGCTTGATAAACCTGTCCAGTCTACACAAAGCATCTGAGGACATAGCTGCCCCATCAACAAGCGGTGCTGCAACAACTGGCTGAACTACCCCAACTGTATTGGCTACTGGGGTCTGAATCTAAGGAGTAGTAATTTGCTCAGGAGTGTGAGTAGCAGGAGTCTGAACTCCCCCTCCAGCTTGAGATACGACTGCTGCCACAGGGAATACGCCAGTCTAGGCTACACTCTCCATAAGGCCCACTAGTCAGACCAGAGCATCCTGAAGCACCGGGGTAGAAATAAACCCCTCTGGGACATGAGTTGGTCCCGCTGTAACGGTCCGAGCTGGAGCCCCCCATCAATCTCTATCTGGGGCTCCGCATCTGGGACTGCTGCCTGAGCAATGGGCTGAGCCCTGCCCCTGCCTAGGACTCTGCCTCTAGTTGGAGTTGCTGCTGCTGGAGGACCTGATTGCTGGTAAGCAGAATAAGAAGCACGTGTTCTCGCTATCTGCAAGAAAATAGAAAAGTTCAATCAGTATTTAAGATGACAAGAATCGCACGACAAAGTAGAAATAGAGTGAGTTTTGTTCCTAACTTTATAGCCTCTGAGAGATAAGTACAGACATCTCCGTACCGATCCTTCAGACTCTACTAAGCTTGTTAGTGAATTGTGAGACCTAGGCAACCTAGTGCTCTGATACCAACTTGTCCCGACCCAAATTCTCAACCCTCGGGATCGTGATAGTGCCTAACACCATGCTTGCTTGGCAAGCTAATGTTAGAATTTAGCTAACCGTTTTCTCTTAAAAGTTATTTAAACATACGTAGACAGTTTAAAATGAAATACAAAATCGAATACTGTTCAACAAATGATATTAATAATAATTAAATAATGAAACGAAACCACGAAACTAAAGCTAATAACTAGCTACCCAGGGTCTGGAGTCACAATTCACGAACTACTAAAGAATACTACAAGTATTTGGCTGAAAGAAAATATATATATTTGTTTTGAATGAAATAAAACAATAGCTAAGTAATGTGGAGAAGACTCCAGGAATCTGCGGATGCCAGAAGATCTACCTCGTGTCTCCGTACGAATGATCGGCTAATACTCAAAAACCAACTCTGGGCGGAACCTGGATCTGCACAAGAACTGCAGAGTGTAGCGTCAATACAACAGACCCCATGTACTGGTAAGTGCCTAGCCTAACCTCGACAAAGTAGTGACGAGGCTAAAGCGGGGCATATATAATATAACATGTATACAATGTGTAATAAAGTAATAAGGGAATACTAAACTAATTAAACAATAACTTGCAACCATAAATAAAACAACTCAGCTAACTTTTCCAGATTTCAGCTATAACCAATTCTTACAAAAATTTCCAAGTTTCAATTTAAAATAACCGTAAGAACAGAATACGAAATGACAATAATAAAATAGTGAGTATTCTAGTCTTTATTTTATAACCAGTAAAACATGAATATTCTCCCTTATCACTCCTTGTTGCGGCGTGCAACCCGATCCCACCTGCCCACCCTTATTGCTCCTCCCTATATATATATCACCCTTATTTCTCCTATTGCGGCATGCAACCCGATCCCACTTGTCTACCCTTATTACTCCTTGTTGCGGCATGCAACCCGCTCCCACCAGACAATATCATCTCATTATTTATAATAAAGATCTCACAATTTAGATCAAAGTCTTTCACAATATTTATGTCTTAACCATTATAAATAGAAAGATGTACTATTCAGAAACTTCACCAATTATCACTACACAGCGAAACCAACCGAAATGTATCATGAAACGCTGACAACAAGCTCAACATTAATATACCACAATGAAATTAAGGAACAATTAATACTCCCAAACAAGTGTAACAATATTTAACAAACAAGTAGGCAAAACAAGTAGACATGGAATCATAAATGATCTTGAAACAATTAAGACAGGAATATAATAAATTAGAAACGGGGATGGGATCATGCTACATAGATAGTTTGGTGGTGTATAATACTCGTCACCTCACTTATACACAACACACTGCAATTTCACATAGCACTTAAGTCGGGGATTCCTATTCCCTCAAGTCAAGGTTAAACCAAATACTTACCTCAATTCCGCAGGCCAACACTGCTCAATCACAGCTTTTCCTTTAGAATGTCACTCTAACCCGCTCGAATCTAATCATAATTGGTTCAATATCATTAATTATTGCTAAAGGAATTAACTTTAATGAAAAATCATGGTTTTCCTATGTTTTTCGATCAAAAGACAAAAATTGACCCCGGGACCGCTTGGTCAAAACTCGAGGTTCGGACCAAAACCCGTTTACCATTTTCCCCCGAGCTCGGATATACAATTGGTTTTGGAATTCGACCTCAATTCGAGGTCTAAATTCCCAAATTTCGAAATTCCTAAGTTCTACCCAAGAATACCAAATTTTACCATGAATTTCTAGGTTGAAATCTTGTTAAAAGTAGTAAGAGCTTGAAAGAAATTAGTTAGGAATCACTTACCTATGACTTGGAGAAATTTGGGTCTTTGAAAAATCGCATATGGAGGTTTAGGGTTCAAGAGAATTGAAAAATGGGTTAAAATCCCGTCTAAAAACGTACGTGAGCAGCTGCAGTTATCGCAAATGCGAACAGAGGTTCGCAAAAGCGAACTCGCAAATGCGGCCATTTAAATCGCAAATGCAAAATGTGGCCTGGGCCTGCTGTTATTGCAAATGCGAACGGTTGTTCTCAAATGCGGCCCCTGCTCTGGGTGCAAATGCGACATTGAGTCTCACAAATGCGAAGCTCTCCTTCCCAGCCACTGATCGCAAATGCGATATTTTCTTCGCAAATGCGAGCCAGACATAGCAAATGCGACGACTGTAGACCTGAAGCACACCAACAAAATTCCTTAAGTCTAAATCACTCTGTAGCCTATCCCAAACTAATCCGAGCCCTCAGGGCTCCAAACCAAACATGCACGCAAGTCTAGAAACATCATGCTGACTTGCTCGTGCGATCGAATCACAAAAATAACATCTAAAACTACGAATTTAACCTCAAAACTCATGATTTTCTCAAGAACACTTCAAATTCACTATTTTCTCAACCTGACGTCCGAATCACGTCAAATGAACTCTGATTTCCACCATATTTCACAGATAGTACTTAAATATCATAACGAACTTGTACCGGGATCTAGAACTAAAATACGTACCCGATACCAACGATTTCAAACATTATGTCATTTCTTTAAAATTCAGCATAATAATTTTCTTCAAAAATTGATTTCTAAAGCTAGGAACCTTGGAATTCAATTTCGGGCATACGCCCAAGTTCCATATTTTATAGCGGACCTCTTGGGACTGTCGGAACACGGATCCGGGTCCCTTTACTCAAAATATTGACCAAAGTCAACTAAAAATTAAATTTTTATCTCTAAAAATTATCATTTCTTATATTTTCCACAAAAATTTTTCGGATTCACGTCCGGACTGTGCATGCAATGAGGTAATTAAAATTAATTATTTTAGGTCTAATGATCCTAGAATGGAGTCTTGGGTCATCACAATTGTATTCCCTTTTTAAATCATACTCCAGTGTTTGAAGGAAATTACTAGTAGTATAACTATTGGAATTCTGGATTCCTTGAAGTCTAGAAAGTAATTTCCTCTTTTTTCCCATGATGTTACCAAAGGTATTATTTTTCTAAGGTTTTAACTTTTCCACAAAGTTTAGGATCGCTTTAAAATAATCTGATTCATACCAATTGTTTTCTACAATTGTTTGGAATTCCGGATGTTTGCACTAGAAGGTCTCGAGCCTAAAGGGTATATTATGAGATAAACTATTTTTTGGAATTAATTCAATTAGTATAGGATTATGGTCTGACTATGTTTTGGGTAAGTGAACTATTGAGCTTTTAGGGAAGAGTTCAATCCTTTCCTCATTCCCTAATATCTTGTCTAATCTTTCCATTATAAGACCTTTATTCCTATATCTATTATTAGACCATGTATACTTACACAAGCCTAGATCGAGTAAGTTGCAACTATTAATCTCAGACCAAATATACCTATCTCTATTGTCTTTAATAGGTTTTCCACAAAAAATTTCATTTGATGTTAAAATATCGTTGAAATCCCCTCCTACCATCCAAGTCCCTTTATAGGTGTTGCTAATATTTTCTAGGTTTTCCCACATCAAATTTCTGTTATGAACATCAATACTAGCATAAATTGAAGAAAAAATCCAGGTTTTATGAATAGGTAGTACCTCTATTTTTGCATGAATTTCTTCATTTCTACAGACTGTATTTTGAACACTAACCACTTCATGGTTCCACATCACAACCATCCCTCCTGATTGATCTTCTGCTGGCACCTCTATCATCTCCGTAAAACCAAAGTCATTAAGCATATCAACATTATTTCCCATTCTTGTTTCTAATAAGGCCACCATGCAAGGCCTATGCGTATTTATCTTTTCCCTAAAATTCCTCCTAAAATTGTCATTGTTTCCACCCCTTATGTTTCATATAATGAAATTTGTTGGACGATTCATAAAGATATTAATGTTCTCGGTTCCCGTTCTCCCTTACTCCCCCTAGAAAGATAGGATTCCTTCGCAGTGATGGCACTAGCATCATGGCTCTGTTGCCCACTGTTGGATCCTGAGGTGGTCTGATGTCCATAGAGCACTTGAAGAGTGTCAGTGGGAAATTGAGCACATGCCTCTTATCGTGCGTCTCTATGAAGAGAAATACCTTTATCACATCTAGATTTGAGAACCCTAGGATTCACTCTAAGCCTAGGTTGATATGTTCGCCTTCCTCCTCCATTGCTGCTTCTACTGGATCTGGCACTTGATCTACTTGGTGTTGTGGTGGTGATGCTTGCTGATACATTGGGGGGATTGGTTGTTCCTGTGTTTCCTGAGTTCTCTCATGGAAAGAATATGGGGTTGAGTTGGCAGTACATTTTTGTCGGGAAGAGTGGCATGTCTAGGGGGAATTCTGTGGGTGGATTGGGTTGATCTGTGGTGGCATGTTCCACTGGTTTCTCATTACATGCACCATTTGTGGGTTCATCGAAGGCGTCAGTGGATGAAGAATGTTGTTCAGCCATACTTGGTTTAGGTAGTTGTTCATGACAAGCCTCATGTCCTTTGTTACTACCTGGGATAGGTATTGGGTGTTATGAGTATCACTATCGCTTCCTGGCCATTGATTTGAACGTTGAATGAGATTTCATGTCCCATTACACCTAATTTCATCCACGAGGAAGGTTGGTAGTCCTGTTCTTGTGGAGGTTGGGCATAGACAATCCGAGGGTTTTCTAATGGGAGGAAGGGTGGTAGGTTCTCCATTGTTTGAAATTTGTGTTGGCGTAAGATTTGAACAAGTCTGTTCCTTCTTGTTAGGGTTGATGGAAGCCTTGGCATCTTTAATGGAAGATTGAGTATTTAATAGATTAGTAGCAGACGTGGGATTGGAGCTACTGGTAGAGTGGGAGGGATTGGGGATAGGGTAATGACTGGGGCTTCCAATTGCATGACTTTTGGTTGCCCAATATCTTATTTTATAGGAAGATCCTTCATGGATATAGTATCCCTTACCTCTTATAAGGTGAGGGACATTTGTTTGTTTTTTTTCTCTTGAGTTGTCATTTGGCTAACATGTTCTTAGGGGGGAGTATATTTTCATATCTAGGATATAGATCTTGTTCATTCCCGTCGGTTAACTAAGGATTATGACCAGATTTTTTGTTAAGTTTGTTAATAGGTATAGTAGGGTTATTATTAGTAGGAAGGTTAATTTCGTCCTTTTGAGTAACAATTTGCATGACACTATTTTCTTCTTTTTTATTTAGTTGTATAGAAGACACGTTGGTATCCAACATGTCTATGTCCTTATTTTGAGAGGACAAGTGTTCACTTGCATGGCTAATATTTTTTCTTAAATTGTTATTAATTTGATCATTAGTGGTTTCCTCTAAAACCGCCTACTTACTATTCAGGGGAGAGAAATAATTTTTTATTGGAATGGAGGTTTGCTCCTTGACCATGGTGGCCGGATTCTTAGCACTATTTTGTTTTAGAGAGCTGATGGATTCTTTAGATTTGTATTGTAACACTTGGGTATCCAAACACTTACCTGTATTGGCATTGAACAAATTAACTGAGATACCTGAGCCATTGATGTTTTTGATTGGATTATTATTGTATTGATGGATACTTCTTGCTTCTTATTTTCTTCCTTTATTGAAGGAGACGATTTTCCATTCTGCTTCTGAGTTTTCCATTTTTGTTGTAGGTTGTTCCTTCGTTGGGTACTTGTTGTCCATGGTTGTTTGTTGAAAATAACTACAATGTCCCAATGTGTGCCCAAGTCTTCCACAGTTTTTACAAAGGAAGTTTTCTCCTTCGTAATGGATATATTCATTACTAGAAAAACGACCTTTAAGGAAGGGAAATCTGGTCCCTAAAGGTTCAAATATGGTTCTAAAAAGGTAAATTGCGAAGGGAAAAGGCTGGTCGTAACCCGTCACAATAGCCTCCATCGCTAAATGTAAATAACGACGGGTCTTAATACCTGGTCGTTAAATCCCTTTAGAGGCGGACAAAAAAGCAGGTCATGAAATACCATTAGGGACTACATTTCTCGTCCCTAATAGACGATGAAAAATATATATATTCATGTTGTGATATCTTTGTAGCGACCAACTGTAACTGGTCCTAAATGATCTTTTAGAGACAAATAAAAAACCAGATCATGAATAATCTTTAGAGACTATATTTCTCGTCCCTAATAGACGATGAAAAATTTATATTCCTATCGTTAAATCTTTTTAGCGACCAACTGTAACTGCTACTAAATTATCTTTTAGAGACGGAAAAAAAACCTGGTCGTCATTTTCATCGTTAAACCATTTTCCTGACCAACTTTTAACTGGTCCTAGATTATGTTTAGAGACGATGTCCCTATTTAAAATAATTTTTTAATTTAGCGATCGTATTCATGGTCTCTTAATAACCATGAGTAGTCCTAAAATCTCAATGCCAAAAAAAGTAATTTTTATCAATAAATATCAAATTGTTATTGAAAAGTCTAGATATAAAAAGATAATATATCAAGTTCAAATCCCATGATGATTCAACAAGTATTACTCAAGACATGAGAGAGAGAGAGAGTTGAGATATAATGCATAAGCAAACGGTGACTAAGTACAAGATAGCAATTTAGCAGTCAATTCAACAAGTTCACGACCTATGCGGGTCCCAACAGTGTTATCATATAGCCTAAGCACGTTTCTAACATGTAAGGCAGTCAAAAACTCAAAAACTCAAAAACAAGATGAACAAGTAATAACAATGGGCTATTCGACTTTGCAATCTCCTGGGCCGCACAAAGTCTCAATCCCTCATGGTGCACGCTCATACGCCTGTCACCTAGCATGCGCGTCACCTCTAAATATCCACATCATATGAATTTATCGTGGTTCCATACCCTCAAGGCCAGATTTAAGACCGTTACATACCTCAATCCGAGAAAATTCCTACTTCGCAATGCCCTTGCCTCTCGATTCGGCCTCCAAACGTCCTGAATATAGGCATAAGCAGTACAATACCATTAATATATGCTAAAGGAATCAATTCCACAAGAAATATTACTGAATAAACCCAAAATTCACTCAAACCTGGCCCATGGGCCCACGTCTCGAAATCCGACAAAAGTCACAAAACCCAAAATCTCATTTACTCCCGAGTCTAACCATACTAAATTCATCAAAATCCGACTTTATTTGGTCTCTCAAATCCCTAAAATCCACTCTCCAAAATCCAAAGCCCTAACCCCCAATTTCACTTAAAAAAACCTCACTAATTAGGTGAGAAATCAGTGGAAAACCACCATAGCTAAGGATAACAAGGCTCAAGTAATTTACCATAGTGAGTATCCTTGAATCCCATTCAAAAATCACCTCAAAATCTCCAAAGTCTATGTTAAAAATGGTGGAAATGAGGAAAACTCTCGAAGTCCTCTATTTTTACATTCTGCCCAGTGAAATCGCACATGCTCTCCCTTTTTCGCATCTGTGGGGCCGCATCTGCAGACCAAGCTCTGCTTATGCAAAAATCACTTAAAATTCTTGGGGCGCTTCTGCGCCTTTCGACCGTGTCTGCGATCATCGCAGGTGCAGAAACCACCTCGCACCTGCAGCTTACCTCTCGCACCTGCGCATTCATGCCCACATCTACGACTCTTGCAGGTGCGGGAATTACTTCGCACCTGCGGTTCCTGTCCAAGTCCTCTATGGACGCATCTGCGGCTTATCAGCTCACACCTGCGGCTCCAACTCCACAGGTGCAGAAGACACCAGTAGCAACAGCTTCAACTCCATTTTCAAGTTCCAAACCTTCCGTTAACCACGCGAAATCACCCCGAGGCCCTCGAAACCTCAATCAAACATACCAACATGTCCTATACATTATACAAACTTATTCGAACCTACAAATCACTCACATTAACATCAAAACACCAAATTACCCTCGGATTCAAGCCTAAGAACTTCTAAACTTCCAAATTCTACAAACGACGTTGAAACCTATCAAAATACGTCCGAATGACCTCAAATTATACACACACGTCAAAAATAACACCACAAATCTAGTCCAACTTCCGAAAATCCATTTTGACCCCGATATCAAATTTTCCACTCCCGACCAAAATTGCCAAATTTCCAACTTTCGCCAATTCAAGCCTAATTTCACTGCGGACCTCCAAATCACATTTCAGACGCTCTCCTAAGTCCAAAATCACCCCACACAGCTAACAAAACCATCAAAATTCAAATTCGAGATTGCTTACACATAAGTCAACATCCGGTTGAATTTTCCAACTTAAGCTTTTAATAAAGAGACTAAGTGTCACAATTCACTCCGAAATCACTCAGGAACCGAACCAACTAACCCGACATATCATAATATAGCTGAAAAACACAAAAAGAAGTAGGAATGGGGGAAACAGGGATATAACTCTCGAAATGACTGGGCGGGTCGTTACATTCTCCCCCTTTTAAACAAACGTTCGTCCTCAGACGGGTCTAGAAACATACCTGGAGTCTCAAATAGGTGTGGATATCTGCTCCACATCTACTGCTCGGTCTCCCAGGTGGCCTCCTCCATAGGCTGACCTCTTCATATATCCTTTGACCTCAACTTCTGAACCTATCGATCCAAAATGGCCACCGGCTCCACATCATAAGTCATATCACCCTCCAACTGAACCGTGCTAAAATCCAAAAAATGTGATGGATCTGCAGAGCGGGACCTCCCACTAGACGGGGACACTATCTCCTCATGTGAACAAACTCCACACTCATAGCAACACCCCGGTGCTGGGGACTGAAGGGAGCCACGAGCACCGGGATAACTAGCAGAAGGACCTGGCATAGACGAACCCTGACCCGGTGAAGCATGAGAAGAACTTTGCGCTGGAAGGGCACCCAGAGATGAACAAACCTGTTGATAGCTGTGAGAACCATGGCCACATGATGTACCACAGTGAACTGGGCGAGCCGTCTGAGAATGTCTGAATGGACGACCTCTACCGTGCTTGAACTGACCCCTAAAAGGAGTACCACTAAATCCACCCTATTCACGAGGCCTCTTGGCCTCCCTCTCAACCTTTTCCTGACCACAAACCATCTCAATCTACCGAGCAATGTCGACAACCTCATCAAAAGTAGCACCTGACACTCTCTCTCTAGTCATAAGAAATCGAGCTGAAAAGTTGTCACGACCCAAATTCCCAAACCACGGGATCGTGATGGCGCCTAACACAATACTTGCTAGGAAAGCCGATGTTAAAATTCAATTAGCTATTGTTCCTTTGATTACTTATTTAAACGCAATAAAAATAAATTTAGAATAGATTAAATCTAATGAGTTACGATGATTAGCATTCCAAAATAATATGATAAACAAATAAATAAACCGAACCACGAACTAAATATATAACTATGAAACTACCCCAGGGTCTGGTTTAACAATTCACGAACTACTAATGAATACTACAAATAAATAGGCTGAGAGAAATAATGTATTTGTTTCGAATGAAATAAAACAGTATCTAAGTGAATAGGAGAAGACTCCAGGAGTCTGCGGATGCCAGCAAATCTACCTCGTGTCTCCGAACAAAATGCGCAGCTACTGAGTGCAGAGTGCAGTATCAGTAAAACCGACCCCATGTATTGAGTAAGTGCCGAGCCTAACCCCGGCGAAGTAGTGACAAGGCTAGGACAAGACACCACATAAAACCTGGACATTGAAATCAAGCTAACAGGAAATAATAACAATTAAAGAATGTAAATAGTAATTAATGGGAAGGGAGCATGCAATAGGGAATTTTCGACATAAGGAATGAGGAAAACAATAAGGCAAACACAGATAGTGATCAACAATAATTTTAGCAATTAAAGATAGAAAGTAAACTTGTACGGCATCACCCTTCGTGCTTTTACTCTCCGCCTCACCAAACACTAAATAGAATACACGGCATCACCCTTTGTGCTTTTACTCTCATCCTCACCAGAATATAATTAAGAATTGCGCGGCATCATCCTTCGTGATTTTCTCTCTTCCTCACCTTATAAATAAATCATGCATGCCATCACCCTTCGTGCTTTTCACTCTTCCTCACAATATAATTAAGTCATGCGTGGCATCACCCTTCGTGATTTACACTCTTCCTCACAATCTCATTAAATCATCAACGACCAAAATAAGGGGATTTCACGAGAAACAGTATTTCATCATAATTTCTATCACCATTTAATATTTCAATCTCAACTCAATGTTCTCAAAGTAATTTCACAAAAAAATTAATATTTCATCATGGTTATTATCATCATTGGTCATTTCAATATCAACTCAATGTTCTCAACATTTCACTAACAATAATAATCACAGATGATGGGCTTTAAGACAACTAGAATAACAAGAAATAACATTTACTCGCATGGTATGACCTGACCACAACGTATAGGTACTCGCCACCCCACCTATACATTGGATTTAACAAACAAACAAACAAGCAACAATGTTACAACCCATATTCACGTACGTTGGTTCATGCCATAAGTTAGTCGACGTAAATCTAAGAAGCAATTATCTTTGAAATGATAAGAAGTTAATCCTATTGATCTTAAATGATACAAGAGTGTATAAGGGTGATTAACAAGTATTAGAAGTTAGACGAATCAAGGATGTTGTAACTCGTATTCTTGGGTAAACCTAGGGGTGCTTAATATTCTCAAGAGGCCGTACTTTAAGGTATTAGAATCATATAATATCCGTATCATAGTCTTGAAGTCAAACGAGTTATGAAATAAAAGTCGACAAGAGTTGTCGCAACTTAGGTTCATAGTTTTACTTAAACTTTACGTCAAATGTTATTAAGCTTTTCTCCCAATGTACTTGGAATTACGGAGTGACATGCCCACCAAATTTAAGATCTATGAGTATAGTTTCCAATGCATTAAACAATTTATCAATACAACATTGGAGTAGGGAGATATAGTCATTGTTGCGACACTGCACAGGCTGCTAGGTGACAAGTAGGTGTGTCACCTACTTGGTTAAATGAGGTCCCAAAAATAGGCAATTTTGGGTCGGCCAAAGATCCAATTTAAAGTCTTATCTCCTGAAATATAACCCTCATTTTTTATCACAAATAACCATACCTAAACCCCTGCAAGCTTCCTCCCAAAAATTATCCACAAACCGTAATTGATTTTCTCTCTCTTTCAAGTTCTAATTAGGGGTAAAACCTAGAGTTTGAAGAACCAACACAAGGGATGAGTTATCCAACAAGTAAAGTAAGTTAACTTCTCTCTTTAATCCATTTTTTCTGCTGTAAATTCATGGAAATTCGTTGTATACTTGTAAGAACTCACGGGACGGTGATCGGAAGCCGTGAGTTCGAGTTATTCAATTGTAGCAGACTGATTTGTGGACTGTCTTGTGTTGCTGTTGGGCTGTGTATTTTACTACTATTTGTGGAGTTTTTGAGGAGTAAGGGTGTGTAGAACACCATATAGATGTAGGGTGGTGGTCTGGTCGTTCGTTGTAACATTTTCGGGTCATTTGACACTACTACGGTGGTCGTCTTATGTATGAAGTGATTAGGCTGTGTGGACTGTTTTGAGGTTCAATATGATTATTATTGATGTTTTTTGGGCTGTTTGATGATTGTTTTGACTTGTTTTAAGTCATATATATAGGGGAGGTTCTATCCGTTTCATCGTAAAATATGTTATGGTCAATGCATAATAGTTACGACGCTTAAACGATGATGATAGTTTCGTTTCTCTAATTGTAGATTAAGGAGTTGTGACATTTTCATAGCTTGAGGTTGGGAAGTATATATACAAGGTATGTGAGGCTATCCCTTTCCTTCTTTTGCACGACTCCGATTATACATAATGCAATGAACGAGCTTCCAAAGATACTCTACTCTTAGAAGCTAACAGTACTTACATTGTTTCCCTTCTTATGGAACAATTGATATTGAGGTTGCTTCTCTTATTCTTATGTTATAAATGTTGTTGGTAATTCCTGATTCTTATAAGATTCTTGATGAAGGGTTAGTCCTAATAACGTGTACGGAGAATATCGACCTTACGTCACTCCGAAAGGTTCAGAATATGATTCCAATGAGTCCTACATGCATTATATATATATATATATATATATCTATTTTACTCTACCGAGCCACGCTATAGTTTGCCGGGTATGGCACCTATTACTCTACCGAGCCATGCTATAGTTGGCCGGGTATGGCACCTATTGTGCAACCATCGATCAGTTGGGTTTTATCGAGCTCCACGTGGCCGGGTACGTTTTACCGAGCTTATTACGGCCATGTACGATATGATGATGATGTTTCCACAGAGGCGTATGTTTTTAAAGTTTATGTATATATATATATGTATGTATCATGCATTTCATGTCAGTATCCCTCAGAGGTACCAATATGTTAGAGGTTGTATATACTTTATCCCTGTTTACATTACTATTCTTACTTATGCTTTACTGCTTCACATACTCAGTACTTTATTCGTACTGACGTACTTTTTATTTGTGGACGCTGCATGTCGTGCTTTAGGTCCTGGTAGACAGGTAGACGTAACTCCCCCACCACAGTAGGCTTCCCAGTTTAGCGGTTATTGGCAAGATCTTTTCTCTGGACTTGCTGTGGTATTGGTATGCATTTTTGTTACTAAATATTATGGGTATGTCGGGGACCTGTTCCGGAAATGTTGTATCACTTAAGCTCCTTTAGAGGCTCATAGACAGGTGTCGACTCATGTATAGTTGGTATGCCTTGTTGGCTAATTTTTTTTTTGTACAGTCTTTCATGGTAGTGTTGTAGCTCGTACCTTATATGTAGTTTCTTAGTAGTCTTGTCATCCCATGTGATGTAGGTTCATGCCATTATCTTTCATTGTTTATTATTCATGATCCATATCTATGATTTATATTGATCTCGCCGGCCCTTAAAGATAATAAATAAGGTTAGATAAAATGTACGTTGGTGCTCGATAAGTATGGCCCGGGTGCTAGTCATGATCCTCCAGTTTGGGTCGTGACAAACTTGGTATCAGAGCAATTGTATACTAGGGGTTGTCTATGAGTCGTGTGTAGTCGAGTCTTGATTATGGATGTGTAGCGCGCCACATTTATAATCAGGAGACTACATGATATCTAGGGTTGTTACCTTCTTCCTGAATCTAGATCATGCGTAGAGTTGAGTCTCTAGTGTTCGTATCTAATATTAACCTGTTTTCTTTCAGCGATGCCTTCGACTAGGAAGCAAGCGATTAGTAGACGGCTTGATATAGCTGCGGGAGAAGGTACCAATCAGGTGCCTCAAGCCAGAGCAGGCCAAAATGAGGCTCAAAGTGAGATGTCGTCTCATACCTCATCTACTCCGTCTCATCCAAAGGATATTAGGAGGCACCCAATACCACCAGTTCCTCCGCCTGGCCCTACAGACCAGGATATGCGGAGTGTGGTGCAGTTATTGACTAGCTTGGTAGCTGCTCAGGCTCAGAGGAAGAATACCGGTGCTGTTGATAAACCAGATAGTACGAGAGTTCATGATTTTATTAATCTAGACCCTCTAGTGTTTACCGGATCAGACCCCAAGGAGGACCCGCAAAATTTTATTGACCAGATTCATCGTACACTACGGGTGTGCATGCTGCAGATACAGAGGCAGTAGAGTTGGCTTCTTATCGGTGACGGGATTTAGCGGTTTTCTGGTATGATAGGTTGGAGAGATCTAGGGGTCTGAACGCCCCTCCAGATGTGTGGAAGGAATTTTCTGAGGCCCTTATTCGTCACTATTTTCCAGTTGAGATACGACGAGCTAGAGCTGATAAGTTCTTGAACCTTAGACATGGTAATATGAGTGTGCGAGAGTATAGTATGTAGTTTGATTCTTTAGCAAGGTATGCTCCCCATATGGTGGCCAAAATGAGTGATCGGGTGCATATGTTTGTGAATGGGTTGGGACCACATCTGGTAAATGAGTGCATGATAGACATCTCGGTGGAGGGCATGGATATTTCCCGTATTCAGGCTTATGCCCAGACTCTAGAGGATCGTAAGTGCCAGCAAAGGGCAGATAGGGAGCAGGATAGGGGCCAACATAAGCGGGCGAGGTTTGTACGGTATTCTCATGACTTCAAAGGTAGTGTTAGGCCCTAGTGTTCTAGGAGTTCAGCGCGACCTGTAGCTAGTGATCCTCTACAATTTCAGAGGCCTCGGTATGATCAATTTACCTATTCTGGTCCAGGTCAGAGTTCAGGGGCATTAGGCTTACAATATCATAGGGATACTAGTCAGACAAGACCCCCAACACCCCGTTGTGATCAGTGCGGCAATGCCCACTTTGGACTATGCCGTCTAGGTTCTGATAGGTGGTATTCTTGCGGACATCCTAGCCATATGATGTGGGATTGTCCTAATAGAGAAGGTGGTGGTATGGCTCAGCAAACTGGATCTGTGTCTGGTTCTTCCTCATCAGCTCGACCTCTAGCACAGGGTTTTCAGCAGTCGCCAGGTCGTGGTATAGGTAGAGGTGCAGTGCCGAGTTCGAGTGGTGCTCAAAATCGAACCTATGCTCTAGTAGGTCGACATGATCTAGAGTTGTCTCAGTATGTTTTTACAGGTATATTGTCTGTGTTTTCTTACGATGTATATGAGTTGATTGATCGGGGATCTATATTATCATATGTTACACCCTTTGTGGCTAATAAGTTTGGCGTTGAACTTGAATTGATAAGTAACCTACTTGCGGTATCTACTCATATAGCAGATTTTATGATTTCTAGAAGGTTATATAGAGGTTGCACAGTGATGATTTGTAGTCGTCAAACCTCGGTGAATTTATTTAAAATTAGAAATGGTTGATTTCGATGTGATAATGAGAATGGAATGCTTAGCCTCATGCTATGCAAATGTTGATTGTCGTATGAAGGTAGTTAGGTTTCAATTTCCTGATGAACCCGTCATCGAGTGGAAAGGGAACATTGCTACGCCAAAAGGTAGGTTTATTTCCTATCTTAAGGCAAGGAAGATGATCTCAGAAGGTTACATTTATCATCTCGTTCGCGTTAGGGATGCGAAGGCGAAGCCGCCTACTCTACAATCCATCCCCGTGGTAAATGAATTTCCAGATGAACTCCCAGGCCTTCCTCCTGAAAGGGAGATTGAGTTTAGCATTGATGTGTTGCCTGACACTCAACCCATATCTATTCCTCTATACAGGATGGCCCCGACAGAGTTGCAAGAGTTGAAGGCGCAGTTGAAGGACTTTCTGGATAAAGGCTTTATTAGGCCTAGCACTTCATCTTGAGGTGCGCTAGTCCTATTCGTGTGGAAGAAAGACGGGTCGTTAAGGATGTGTATTGATTATCGATAGTTGAATAAGTTTACTATAAAGAACAAGTACCCATTTCCAAGGATTGACGACTTGTTTGACCAACTCCACGGTGCCAAGTATTTCTCCAAGATTGACTTACGTTCATGGTATCATCAGGTGAGGGTTAAGGAGAAGAATATTCCAAATACGGCCTTCCAGACAAGATATGGGCACTTTGAGTTCTTGCTGATGTCGTTCGGGCTAACAAATGCCCCAGCAGCTTTTATGGATCTTATGAATACTGTATTCAGGCCATATCTTGATGTGTTTGTGTTTGTATTCATTGATGACATTTTGGTGTATTCTCGTTCTGAGGCGGAACATGCGGGCCACTTGCGAATAGTATTACAAACGCTTCAGGATTCTAAGTTATACGCTAAGCTCTCCAAATGTGAATTCTTGCGGAACTCAGTAGCATTCCTTGTCCATGTGATATCTGACGAGGGTATTAGTGTGGACACTCAAGAGATTGATGCAGTAAAGAATTGGCCGATACCTACAACACCATTAGAAGTCCGCAGCTTCCTGGGGCTAGCAGAATATTATAGGTGATTCGTAGAATGGTTTTCCTCTATATCAGCACCATTGACTAAGTTAACACAGAAAGCTACTAAGTTCCAGTGGTCTGACACTTGTGAACGAAGTTTTCAGGAGTTAAAGAATCGATTTACATCTGCGCTAGTGCTCACTCTTCGAGAAGGAACAAAAGGTTATGTCGTATATTGTGATGCCTCGGGTGTAGGTTTGGGGTGCGTATTGATGCAACATGGGAAGCTGATTGCTTATGCATCAAGACAATTGAAGAAGCATGAAAAGAATTACCCGACCCATGATTTGGAATTGGCTGCAGTAATATATGCTTTGAAGATATGGTGGCACTACTTATACGGCGTCGATGTTGACATCTACACAGATCACAAGAGTTTGCAATACATCTTCAAGCAGAAGGAGTTGAATTTAAGGCAGCATAGGTGTCTTGAATTACTGAAAGATTACGATGTCGAGATATTGTACCATCCCGGTAAATCAAATGTTGTGGCAGACGCTCTCAGCCGTAAGTCAATGGGAAGCTTAGTACACATTGAGGCAGGTAGACAGGGGTTGACTAAAAAGCTTCATCAGCTAGCCAATATTATCTTTTCAGCTTTCATAGAAGCAATTGTAATAGGTACATATTGATCAAGTTAGAGTTAACTTGAGGTGTGTAGAAATTAGCTAGGGAAGTGTTTGAGAAAATCCTACTGAGGAGTAGGTCGTGATTTTTTTCACCTTTTGAGCCAGGTGTTTTCCACGTAAAATATCTGTGTCTTTACTTTACTGCTTTTATTATTCTGCAAACAGCAGTAGTTGGAACACCAAGAAGAACCAGGTTCTTCTTATTAGACATCACTCAAAAGTTGGGTACTGCACAATTAACTTATAATATTGTGTGGTATTGACGTCTAAAACATCAATTGGTATCAGAGCAGGTTATCCTTGAAAGGCTAACACCTTGGAAAAGATCAAGATGAGTGCACACTGCAAGGCTACCACTCTTCAATGGCCAGTACTATTATTGGTGGAAGAATAGAATGAAGGACCACCTTATTGGAGAGGACTATGAACTCTGGGACATAGTCACTGATGGACCACTTGCAACAATGAAGAAAACTGTTGAAGGTGTAGATGTACCTAAGACTAGGGCTGACTGCACGACTGAAGATCTGAAGAAATGGGAGAAGAATTCCAAAGCAAAGAAGTGGCTAGTGTATGCATTAGGACCAGATGAATACAGTAGAATCCAAAGCTGCACCACTGCCAAAGAGATTTGGGACACCTTGCAAGTATCCCATGAAGGAACACCTCAGGTAAAAAGGTCAAGAGGTACTCTACTATACTCTCAGTATGAAAACTTCACTATGAAAGAATGAGAGACTATTCAAGAGATGTACACAAGGTTCACAACCTTGACTAATGAATTGAAGTCTCTTGGAAGAATTATTCTTGAAGAGGACACGGTTGAAAATATCCTAACAAGGGTCTTGCCTATTTATTGGGAAAGCAAAATCACTGCTATCCAGGAATCTAAAAATATGGCAACCCTCAGATTAGATGAGTTAATTGGAAACCTCAATGCCTATGAACTGAGAAGGTAGACAATGAAGATGGATGGTCCAAAGAAGGAGAGGAGTCTAGCCCTAAGAATCATTGAGGGAGAAGATTTGGAAGATGATGAGATGGCCATGACAACAAATAATTCAAAAACTTTCTCATGAGGAAGAAAGGCATCTCTAGAAGAGGAAACTACAGCAAAGCAAAGGCTCCAGAAAGACCAACCAACGAGGGATGCTATACATGTGCTAAGACTGACCATCTCATTAAAAACTGTCCTCAGTGGGAAGTAGAGTGGAAANGCTCATGGCAATTGGAGAATCTGACAAGGAATCACATGAAGAACCAGAGGTAAGTATCTCTCATCTTAAAAACAAAGTAAAGTTCCTATCTAAGGAAAAACTCTCTGAGTTGCTACTTGATTTCATAGATGATTCTGAAGAAACAACCAAAAAGAAGGATCAACTATCTAAAGAATGTGCAATTCTAAAAGAAAAATACATAAACCTGGAAATCAGAGTAAGTGAATCTGAAAAGAAAAACACTGACTTGTTGAACCAGGTTCATCTTCTTGAAACTGAGATTCTAGAACTAAAATCTGAAAACATAAAGCTAAAGGTAGGATCAAGTAAAAAGGTTTTTGATCGTTATCATATCATGTTAGAAGAAAACATAGGAAAATTAAAAGATAAGATGTATGCTAAGGACGAACAAATAAGAACTCTTATGAACAACTTGGCAAAGTCAAACATGAATTAGATCAAACCTGTAAATGGAATAAATCCTCTGACGCCCTGATATGGCTTCAAGAGAATCATAGTAGCAACAGGAGAGGGATTGGCTTTGGAAGTAAATTTCCCAAGTGGGATCTAAAAAACAAGTATCTCACTCTTCTTGAGAACAAAATCTGCACCCATTGTGGTAAGACTGGACACTACAAATATGAGTGTATTGCAAAAGAGCAAGCCAGTCAAAAAAATGAGAGGTTTGTAAAAGGGAAAAACTGGCTACCAAATTGTGCCAGGAAAAATCTAATTCATCCATTCTGTCATAGAAAAGGACCCAAATTAGTTTGAGTTCTTAAAACTAACCCCTGATTCTTTTGTAGGTTCAAGTGAGAGGAGGCAGCCAAATTTGGTATTTGGATAGTGTCTGCTCAAAGCATATGACTGGGAACATGGAACAATTCCTTTCACTTGAAAGTCTCAAAGGAGGAAATGTCTCCTTTGGAAACGGAAAGAAAGGTGAAATTATTGTGGTTGGTAAGGTAGGTAAGGATGTCATGATCCATTGAACATGTGTATATAATAGATGGCTTGAAATATAGCTTGATCAGTGTATCACAACTGTGTGACAGAGATAACCTGGTTGCTTTTACCTCCACAAAATGTATTGTGATTAACCTGCTTACTGAAATGATTGTTTTGCAGGGAAAAAGAATGAATAACATCTATGTCATAGACTTGTCCAGATTGTCTGAAAATGAACTCACTTGCCTAAGTGTGTTGGACAGTGATCCCATCCTGTGGCACAAATGACTTGGTCATGCGAGTCTAACTCAGCTTAACAAACTAGTCTCTAAGGACTTAATGGTGGGACTTCCTAACATTAAGTTCAAGGAGGACAAAGTTTGTGAGGCATGTTCCAGGGGGAAGAAGGTAAGGTCCTCTTTCAAAAGTAAGAAAATAGTCAGTACCACCAGGACGTTAGAACTGGTTCATATGGACTTATGAGGTCCTATGAGAACTCTGAGTAGAGGTGGTAAGAGATATGTGATGGTGCTAGTTGATGATTTTTCAAGGTTCACTTGGACCTTATTCCTGGAATCTAAGGATGAAGCATTTGATATATTCACCTCATATGTCAAGAAAACTCAAAATCAATTAGGACATCAACTAGCATCAATAAGANTGAAGCAATAAATACTGCTTGCTACATAATCAATAGATGCATGACTAGACCTCTAGTAGAGAAAACTCCCTATGAATTACTTAAAGGGAGAAATCCCAACATATCCCACTTTAGGGATTTTGGATGCAAGTGTTTTATACACAATAATGGCAAAGATTCCCTAGGAAAATTTGACCCAAGAAGTGATGAGGGAGTATTATTGGGATATTCATCACATAGTAAAGCTTATAAAGTGTACAATAAAAGAACTATGTGTGTGGAAGAAAGTATACACGTTGTCTTTGATGAAACTAACATTCTTGTTGAGAGACAGGAACCAGAAGATGAGGAGCTTGGAAGTGAGGAGCAATGACCACATTGAAGCACCTATGGCAGATGGAACAGGTGATGGACTAGGTTTAACAACCCCACGCAACTTAACATGGGGAATCTACATGAAAATACTGGCCCTAATCCTGTTCCACAACTATAAGACAACATGGAACAATCCAGAAGTGAACAACTGGTACTCAAACCACACAGATATCAGAGTTCTCACCCTCTTGAGAACATCATAACAGATTTGAGATCTGGAATAAAAACTAGATCCTCCTTGAAAAATCTGTGTGCGTTTGATGTATTTCTATCCTTCATTGAACCAAAGAACATTGATGAAGCCCTGCAAGATGCTCATTGGGTAACAACCATGCAAGAAGAGCTAAATAAATTTGAGAGGAGTCAAGTATGGCACTTGGTACCCAGGACACTAGACAGATCAGTAATTGGCACTAAGTGGGTCTTCAGGAACAAGCTCGATAAGGATGGAACTGTTACAAGAAATAAGGCTAGACTGGTTATTCAAGGATACATCCAAGAAGAGGGAATTGAATATGATGAGACCTTTGCCCCTGTGGCAAGACTGGAGGCAATCAGACTTCTTATAGCCTTTGCTGCACACATGGAATTCACTCTTAATCAGATGGATGTTAAGAGTGCCCTTTCTCAATGGCTATCAGAAAGGGAGATGTATTTGTCAAGCAGCCTCCAGGTTTTGAAAGCAAGGAGTCACCTGACCACGTATACAAACTCGACAAGTCTCTATATGGTCTCAAACAAGCACCAAGAGCATGGTACAAGATTATCAAAATTAATGCTAGAGCATGGGTACAAACGAGGCAAAATTGATAGTACTTTGTTCTTAAGGGAAAAAGATAAGGATCTTTTGGTTGTGCAAATATATGTGGATGATATCATATTTGGAGCGACTTCTGAGGAATTGAGCAAGGAATTTTCTATGCTAATGGGAAGTGAGTTTGAGATGAGCATGATCGGTGAGCTAAACTTTTTCTTAGGCTTGAAAATTAAGCAAAACCCAAATGGAACAATGATCCACCAACAAAAGTATGTGAAAGAATTGCTAAAGAAGTTTAAAATGGAAGACTCAAAGGAAATAGATACTCCCATAGCCACAACTACAAAATTTGATGTTGATGAACCTGGTTCATCCGTTGATCAGAAGCTATATAGAGGGATGATTGGGTCTCTATTATATCTCACTGCCACCAGACCTGATATTATGTTCAACGTGGGACTGTGTGCTAGGTTTCAGGCAAATCCAAAGGAGTCCCACCTGACTACAGTGAAGAGAATTTTGAGATATTTGAAAGGCACCACTGATTTGTGCCTTTGGTATCCTAAAGGTAGTAATTTCGACCTTGTAGGATATGCTGATGCTGATTATGCAGGTTTCCTGGTTGATAGGAAAAGTACTTCAGGTATGGCTCACTTTCTGGGCTCATGCCTAATGTCTTGGGCTACCAAGAAACAAAATTCAGTAGCCTTGTCTACTGTTGAGGCTGAATATATGGCTGCAGCCTTATGCTGTGCCCAGTTTCTATGGATCAAGCCACAACTCATGGGTTTTGGTATTGACGTTGGATGTATTCCTATTTTCTGTGATAACACTAGTGCTATTAGTATGACGAAGAACCCGGTTTATCACAAGAGGACTAAGCACATAGATGTTAGGCACCATTTCCTAAGGGATAACTATGAAAAGGGAATGATCTCAATTGAATTTTGTGCTACTGATCATCAAATTGCTGATATATTCACTAAAGCACTTAGTAGGGAGAATTTTGAGAGAAGAAGGCTGGAATTAGGGATGATTAAGATCACCTGATTAAAAAAAAATTGAAAAACTGAATTTTTTTTGGGCTAGAAAATTTTAATTAGGTACTTAATCAGATTAACAATTGCTCAGTCTCATACTGTAAGAAGTATACTCTTATTCCATGTTTTGATATGACTCACTAATCACAAATGAAATTTTTTCTATCTTTGAAAATTGTGGCTTGATCAAGAGGATTCTGAAATGATGACCTGGTTCATCGTGCTGGTTCATCTGAAAGGCGAGGTACGTGTTCTACACTCTGCACACTTTGAAATACTAATAATTAAATCATTAGTAGAATTATGCCCAAACTCAAAATCTTTTCAAAGCCTATCCATGTGATTTTGAACCAGTTCTGTTTCAACAAGAATCCTCACCAAATTAAAATACCTAGATTCTAGGGAAGCCTTAACCGTCAATTCAAAGCTAAAAGTTCATTCAAGACATCCCCTCCCTTACAAAACCATTCCCAAATTTTTGATGACTCAGGTAACATCTGTCCCAAGTAATTCTTCTGAGGTCATCTCTGATGTTGCTGAAAAACTTAGAAAATAGGTTCATACTGGTTGGTTCTGTAATAGATGTGGAGTTGCCGGAAACAATAAGAATAGGTCGTAAAAATTTAAAAAAAAAAGAGAGTGAGGGAGTACGGAGTAATGAGAAAGGGAAAAGGGAAAAAAGTGGCTGATTCTTCACCCACCTCTGAATGTGTTAGAATTTCTATTTGTGGTGCTGAGCCAGAAAATAACGAAGAAAGTAGCAAGAACGCAGGGGGAAGATAATCAGGAGAATCCGCTGAAGGGTTAGTAAATTTAAGAAAGCACACAGATGAACCTGGTTCATCTACTGAGGAAAACCTGGCGGATCTGCTGAAAATGTTAGGCGATAATTACAATCCAAAGAAGAAAAGAACTCCTAAAGCTCAAACGTCTGGAACAGCAAGAGAAAGTAAGAAAAGAAAAGCTGCTTCTTCTGAGACTTCTAATAATTCTCTTCCAAGAGGAAGAACTACAAGGAGCAAGGTAAAGCAAAATGAGGACGAGTTGAAGAGAGCTTTAGAGGAGAGTAAGAAGAAAAGAGTGAAAAAAAGGAAAGAAAAGGTTGTTGAACCTATTGAGGCTGTTGAAGTGGATGAGATGGACCTGGTCCATCAAAGTGAAAAAGTGGCAGAGGTAGTGGTTCAGACCCCTAAGCTCAAGAAAGCCAGGACTTGCTCAAAGAAGCCTTCATATGTTTCTAAGTCAGCTGAACCGTCCATTTTGGTTAAATGAACCAGGTCTGCAGTTTTTCAAGCCTTAGTTTCTTAGCTTGTCTATAACTTTCAGTGACCCAGATTCAGAATGTTTTGTTTGTTCCTCATGTTTTAATTGTTTTTGTTTCATTTAGTGGATTGTAGCAGAATCATATTCTCTCTATCAATGAAATCTGATGCTTTTTGCTCTGATTCAGTATCTCTATTTTTTGATAGTTTGAATTCTTAGTTGATTATTGATAATTAATCCATGATTGCATATACAGTAGCCTCAATGGCCATGAGTAATTGTTAACAACACTGGTGAGTTTATCATTTTGCAAACTTTTCGATGATGCCAAAATGGGGAAGAAAAAAGTGCTTTTGTATTTCAAATGATATTTATAACCTAATGAACCTGGTTTCTCTATGATAAATGCTTAAAAATATACAAAGTGTTTGAGTTGTATACAGGATTAAGCACAAAGTTTCTCATCATTAAAAAGGGGGAATTTGTTGACCCATGTCACTGCATAGTTTTGAAGATTGATAAAAGGATGACCAGTTGAACCAGGTCCATCAGAGTATCAATGAACAAGAAGAGTATCTTCTAATGCGAAAAGGTTGCAAATTGATAGAAGTCAAATTCAGCAAGGAGAGAAACGAAGGAAGGAAGTTAAGTTTGATAAGAACTTGTTCTCCCAGGTAGAGTTGAACTGGAATTGGAAGACAAGCTAAACGACTGACTCTATAAATACTTGATGTATTTCTATTGAAAAAAGATACGCACAAGTGCAGAAGTGAATCAAGATCTGAAAGCAAAATTCCCAGATATTTTGCAAGCAGAATTACTGTGCGATGTAGAGGCTACAGTTCAACTAGAAGAACTAGTCTCATCAGTTTGATTATTGATTCTAGTTGATTGTAGTAGGAGCTTTAATATTGTATCTTTTTAGCTTTCATAGAAGCAATTGTAATAGGTACGTATTGATCAAGTTAGAGTTAACTTGAGGTGTGTAGAAATTAGCTAGGGGCTAGTTACTACAAAGGGTTAGAGTTAATCCTTACGATTACAAAAGAGTTTATTTTGTAAGTCCGTTTGGCTCAGAGTTTTTAGTGAAGTGTTTGAGAAAATCCTACTGAGGAGTACGTCGTGGTTTTTTTCACCTTTTGAGCCAGGTGTTTTCCACGTAAAATATCTGTGTCTTTACTTTACTGCTTTTATTATTCCGCAAACAGCAGTAGTTAGACCACCAAGAAGAACCAGGTTCTTCTTCTTAGACAACACTCAAAAATTGGGTACTGCACAATTAACTTATAATATTGTGTGGTATTGAAGTCTAAAACATCAATCAGGTTCTAGGCACTCAACCTATTCTTATTCCACCTTATCGTATGGTACCAGAGGAGCTAAAGGAATTAAAGGAGAAGCTTCAGGAACTCATATATTAGGGGTTCATTCGGCCTAGTGTGTCACCTTGGGGTGTACCGGTGTTGTTTGTAAAGAAGGAGGATGGTTCTATGCGTATGTGTATTGATTATCAGCAGTTGAACAGGGTTACGGTGAAGAATCGATATCCCTTGCCTAGTATAAATGACTTGTTTGATCAGTTACAGGGTACCAGGGTATTTTTCAAGATTGACTTGCGTTCCGGCTATCATCAGTTGAATATTCGGGGTCCAGACCTTCCGAAGACTGCTTTCAGGACTTGATATGGTCATTATGAGTTTCTGGTTATGTCATTCGGGCTGACCAATGCCCCAACAGCCTTTATGCACTTGATGCACCGTGTATTCTGGCCTTATCTGGATTCTTTTGTCATTGTGTTTATTGACGACATCTTGGTGTATTCCCAATATCGGGAGGATCATGAGCAGCATTTGAGAGTTTTGCTTCAGACCTTGAGGGAGAAGAGATTATATGCAACGTTCTGCCATCAACGTCGGGTTCTTATACCGCATATTGTGATGCCTCGAGGGTACGCGTTGTGTGTGTTTAGATGCAGGAGGATGTAGTGATTGCGTGATAGTTATGATCTTTGGAAGTGTAGAGAGAGATATCAGTTTGAGGCTAAGTCGGCAGGGGTGTCTCATGCGGGTTGTCCTGGGGTGTGTGATCCTTATGTTGTTCGCTAGTAAGTTCTCTTCTACTAGTAAATGATATATGTTGTAATTGAGTTTAGATCGCTTGTGGAAGTTGGCATGACTATTACAATGGTGAATGCGAGATTTGCAGATGACTTGAGCAGTTGGACGGGTTGTGTTATTATGGGCATTGTGAGTTATTGTTTGTCTTGATCGTTGTCTTTGAGCCAAGTGGGGGAGTCTATTAATGGTACGTTGATTGCACGATTATGTGCCGTATTGGTTTCAGTTCGAGGTATATTGGTAGACCAGTTATGACGTGCAGAGGTGGAGTCTGGGAATGACTCAAGTAATGGAAATTCTTCGATACAGGTCGCAATGTACTCTATTGGGTAAATGGGTTCTATTGAATGATTGAGTATTAGGGATGTGCTGTGTATTCGATCGGTGGAATTGAGATCAGATATAGTAAGTCGTGCGCTTCATGGACTTCGAGACTGAGAGTTCTCATAAACAGGTTATTTTGTGGTAGTGAACTGTGAAGATACGAGCAAAGCTAGTCGGATGTTAGTATGTACCATGATTCAGTCATTGTGAACTTTTAGGTAATTTATCTATCTGTTGTGGGTCATCAGAGTTGGTTCAGGGTTATTGGTAGGCCCGTATGAATGTGTGTTGTGCACCGATTCCAAATTGCTGACTCCAAATTTCTATTTTTGAGGAATGTACCATTTCATTGTGATTGTGTTTATTCATGTTCTGTGGTGATCTACGAGCTACCCTTCGGTGTTGCGAGGCATGGTGATTGTTAGTTATATGCACTTACGGTGCAGGTTTATTTGATCTTTATAGCGGGATCTGAGTAAGGTAAGTATTTGGGTATTGCGAGATTGAGGCGTATTGATTATGCACTTTCTGATTCGTATGGCATGGTATCGTCTGGTTTCCCCATGGTTATGGCAATTCACTTTGAGGACTTGATGTCGAATTTCGAACGATTATTGATTTTGGGAAAGGTGGCTTGTAGTATTTTATGTGGACCAGCGTTTGGATGAGATCGCGCAGTGTAACGGAGGTTATGTAGGGGTATGACCCTTGGTATTGGATTCGTGTGTATCGATTTTTGTGATATGTGCCAGGATTTTAGCCTGATTTTGTGATGGTAATTGTTAATGGAGGGATAATCCTCCTGTGTGAATCTTTCATATAATTTGATTACTTTGGGATGTTGCTATTGAGTGTGCGAGTTGCACAGGTTATGGCTTCAAATTTTATCAATGGGTCATGTCATCAGAGTGGTTGTGTTGGATGAGAAGAGGTCATTGGACCTAGAATGAATATTGTCAGAAGTGTCTACAACATAGTTGGGAGGATAAATATCGGGAGCGTCTTAGAAATCTGCTGTTTGCGAATGGGGAGCTTCATGTCTGACTGATCGAATGAATGGTTGTTAGTTTCTACGTGTTTCTTTTATCATCAGCAGTATATGAAGGTGTTAGAGCGAGGCATTTCTTGATAAGAGGTTATGTACCGGTATTGAGTTGTTCTGAGCAGTTATTGTGGTTAAGAGTTATCACTATGAGTGTTTGAGTCAGGCGGTGTATTATGTGATTTCATCTGGGGTGCATATATGGATTGACCCAGCAAGTTCAGACCTGTTTAGTTTATAGTTGTAGAATTTTGATCTTGTATATTACTTAAGAAGTGGAATTTGGTTCTAAGGGTTATGGGTCAGGTTGGATTTCGAAATTTCAACTGTGTTGTGTTATTGGACCTATATGGGATAGGGTGACGTGGGATCACTCCGGGAATGTGCTTGGTAGGCTACGTGGTAGTTTGATGGTATTGGAGAACAACCCTTGGCACGTTCGAGGACGAACGTATGTTTAGTGGGGGAGGATGTAACTACCCGACCGGTCATTCCGAAAGTTTAGTCCCTTTTCCACCTTTTACGCTTCATTATATGTGGTTCAGCTTCATTACAATGTGTTATATTGGTTGGCTCGGGTTCTGAGCGATTTTTGGGGAGAAATGAGACACTTAGTCTCTTATCTTGGTTCAATAGTAGAAAAGGCAACCGAAAGTTGACTTATTGGTAAACAACCTCGGATTGCGAATTTTATGGTTCGGATTGCTTCGTTGGGTGATTTGGGACTTAGGAGTGTGTTCGGAATGAAGTTTGGATGTCCGGTGTAGAATTAGGCTTGAATTGGCAAAAGTTAGTTTTTGGCGATTTTCGATTGGCAGGGAAAAATAGGATATCAGGGTCGGAATGGAATTCCGACAGTTGGAGCAGGGTTGTAATGTCTTTGGATATGTGTGCAAATTTTTAGGTTAATCGGATGTGTTTTGGATGGTTTCAGCATCTTTGGCAAAGTGTAGAAATTTCAAAGTTCATAGGCTTAAATTTGATGTGATTTTGGTGTTCTTGCGTTTTTGGTGTTTCGAAGGCTCGACTAAGTTTGAATGATGTTATGGGATATGTTGGTAGGTTTGGTTGAGGTCTCGGGGGCCTCGGGTGTATTTCGGATGCTGAAACGGACATTTTTGGTCTTTGGGAGATTGCTAGTTTTTCTGGTGTTTTAACAGCAGTGATTTGTTCATTGCGATCGCGTGAGTTCATCCGCGATCGCGTAGATTAAGTTGAGTCCAGGTGGATTTTTGTGACTTGCGATCGCGTATGCAGGAGTGCGATCGCATAGTGTGGGCAGTCTTGGTCACTGCGTTCGCATGGTGATGGTTGCGTTCGCATAATAGAATTGGAGTTGCAGTGTGGTGCTGGAAATTTCTCTATGCGATCGCATAGTGGTGAGAAGTGGTTCTTCGTGATCGCATAGGTGTTTCTGCAATCGCATAAGAGTTAGTTTGGTTGGGCAGCATTTTGTTCTTCGCGATCGCGTGCCTTCTTCCGCGATTGCATATAGTAAAAGTATGGGCAGACAGTTTAAGTTCTCATTTCGGGGATTCTTGGCCATAACTCATTTTGCCATTTGAGAGCTCGGGTGAAGGAGATTTTGGATGATATTTTCAGTGGGATTCTTATGGAAAGTGTTCTTCAATTATTTATGGTTCAATTTTATGAATTTGTCTTGATTTTCACCATGCAGTTTGAGGAATTAAGTAGAAAATTTGGGAAAAATGGGAGGAAGAATTTGGAAATTCTGTTGGTGATTTGAGTGGGCAATTATGGTCCGATTTTGATGCTCTTGATATGTACGGACTCGTGGGAGGATAATGATTCTTGTGATATAATTTTTCTCGGATTCCGAGACGTGGGCCCGGGGGACCGGATTTGGCAAATTTCGAGAATTGTGTTAAAAATTTATATCTTTCGAGTGGGTTTTGTTCCGTTAGCGTATATTGATGACGTTAATCTGATTTTGGTTAGATCCAGAGCTTTTGGGAGCCAATTCGAGGGGAAAGAGCATCACATAGTAGCTTTCGTGTTGTTTTGAGGTAAGTAACGATTGTAAATCTAAACCTGAGGGTATGACACCCCGATATTTGACATTTTTTGTGGTAAATAAGGTGACGCAAATGCAAGGTGATGAGCGTGGGGCGTGAACCGATAGGGATATTGACTTGGTCCATCCCGTAGCGACTATTAGGTCGCGTATTCGATTTGAAACCTTATTATATCCTGTATTTTAGAAATTTATACTTGTATATGGGCTGTGAGACATGATTGAGGCCTTGTGCCGACCTGTTTAAACCCTCAGGGGTATTTTCCATGATTGGGGCCTTGTGCCGACCTGTTTAGACCCTCAGAGGTACTTTTACACTATTCTTACACTATCCTGATAGAACAATTGTGCACTCAGTCATGTTTTAGACTTGTTGTTATTTTCACTATTATCACACTGCTTTGAAAACTCTGAAAAATATTTTGGGCTGAGACCCGTGAGTTGAGATGAATTGCCTAAGTGGCTCGTGAGGATGGCTATTGTGATGACCCAAAAGGTCATCTTGTGTAAATATAGCAAAAATTGTGTTTCAAGGCCCTGAAAGCCTCCGTTAATCTTACCTCGATGTACGTGCACAGATCGGGCGTGTAGCCGGGAAGCCTTTATGTGGAAATGTGTTAAACATTTGAATTTATGATAATTAACTGAATAAAGTTGACTTTGGTCAACATTTTTGGTAACCAGACCCGGACCCATGATTTGACGGTCCCGGAGGGTCCGTAGGAAAATATGGGACCTGGGCGTATGCCAGGAATCGAATTACGAGGTCCCAAGTCCGAGAAATAAATTTTTAAAGAAAATTATTTTCTGAAAATAATAAAGACTTTTGAAAATGAACTGATGTGAAATCTATGTTACCGAGCCCGTACTATAGCTCCGGAGCCCGGAACATGACCAATATGTGTTATGTGAGTTATCTGTAAGATTTGGTAAGAAACGGACTTGGTTTGACGTGTTTCAGATCAAAATTGGGAAATTTGATAGTTTATGAAGCTTGAGGAAATTCTATGGATTTTTGAGTTTAATTCATTGTTTTTGATGTTTTTTAGTGGTTTAATTACTCAAATAAGTTCGTAGGATGAGTTTGAAGGCATATGTATATTTGGTTTTGAGCCCCGAGGGCTCGGGTCAGTTTCGGGTAGGTGTCGGGGTGCAAAGGAGTTGGAAAAATCTGGTGTTCTGCTATTTCTGGTGTTCTATGATTTGCCCTGCGTGATCGCGGTGTGATTCACGGGATCGTGCTGTTCATATGGCTGGGGGTTGGTAAATTACACTACGCAAACGCAGGGCCTAGGACGCAATCGCAGAGCCTGGGGGTAGTGCTCTACGCGACCGCGAGGGGCCTCACGCGATCGCGTAGCGTTAAAGGTATCTGGGGGCAGGGTAGCGTGTTGATCTACGCGAACGCGGTCGCTTGGTCGCGATCGCGATGGTCATTTTCCAGTACTCTCCGCGATCGCAACCCTCTCTTCTTGATCGCGTAGGCTTATTTCGCCCAGTCATTTTAAAGCCTTAAAAACAGAATGCTATTACGGGATTTTGATATCTTTCACCATTTTCTTCTTCTCCACTCTTCTTGGGCGGTTCTTAGGAGACCATTCCACCATAGCTTCATAGGTAAGTGTTCTTAACTCTAATTTCTTTCATTTTCCTTCATCAATCACTAGATTCTAGGTCTTAAAACATGAAATCAAAGGTAGAAATTGGGGGTTTTGGGTAGAGTTAGGGCTTTTGGAAATTTTGGGAATTCAACCTCATTTTGGGGTCGGATTTCAAAACAAATTATATATTCGGGTTCATGGGGGAATGGGTTATCGGGTTTTGGTCCGAACCTCGAGTATGGACCAAGCGGGCCAGGGGTCGAATTTTGGTATTTTTTGAAGAATTATGGGAAATGTATAATTAGGCTTTGGGATTGAGTTATTGAATAATTATTGATGTTATTAAGTCAATTATGTCTAGATATTATCGTTTCGGAGTCGGATTCAAGAGGAAAGGCCGTGATTGAGGCTTGACTTGCATTCTTGGAGCCGAAGCAAGTGTTTGGCCTAACCTTAGCTTGAGGGAATCGGTATAGAGTCTTATTTGCTATGTGTAATTCATGTCCAACGTATAGGTGAGGTGACGGGTACCTATATGTTGTGGTCAAGCATGCCCGTGAGTCGAATTTTGATGAGTTATTTAATGTCTTTGATATTCTCCGTGTTGTGAATTATCGGGAACATTGGAAGTGGTACCTTGAGGTTACTTCATGACGTAGAAAGTTCTTGATTATGTGTTTGGTTGAGGGTTTTACTCTTGATATGATACTTCTGAGTGAGATTGGTTATAGCTGAGTCCCTTGCCGTGACAATAGAATTGGGTTGATTATGTCTGTACATTTGAAATGTCGCATTGTTAAAATTTCATATCAATTGTTGTTTTTATATTCATCATGCACGAAGGAACATTTCGTGTCGATGATTATTATTTATGCACGAGGGAACATTCCGTGCCGATGATTATATTATTTATGCACGAGGGAACATTCCGTGCCGATGATCATATTATTTATGCACGAGGGAACATTCCGTGCCGATGATTATATTATTTAGGCACGAGGGAACATTCCGTGCCGATGATTACATTATTTATGCACGAGGAAACATTCCGTGCCGATGATTATATTATTTATGCACGAGGGAACATTCCGTGCCGATTGATTATTATTTATGCGCGAGGGGACATTCCGTGCCGATTGATTATTCTTTATGCGCGAGGGGACATTCCGTGCCGATTGATTATTCTTTATGCCCGAGGGCACATTCGTGTTGATTGATTATTATTGATGCACAAGGGGACATTCTGTGCCGAGTCATTATTATTTATGCACGAGGGGGCATTCCGTGCCGTGTGATTTTGAGGCTATGCACGAGGGGTCATGTCGTTCCTTCTCCTGTCTATTTTACTTGTTTCGAGTTGTTATTTCCTACTTTCCTTCTACTTTCCAGTTAGTACTTGATTCTACTGTTTCAACAAATGTTGCCCCTTTTATCCTCAGTATGTTCTTCCCCGTAACTGTATTCTTGTTTATTTTCTGCTATACTATTGAATTGCACAGGTACAATTTGTTGTCGTGTCCTAGCCTCCTCATTACTTTGCCGAGGTTAGGCTTGGCACTTACTCAGTACATGGGGTCGGTTGTACTAATGCTACATCTGCACTTCTTTATGTTGTGCAGATTACGCAGCCGGACCCAGTGGACCTCGTTAGGGTGAGTATCCTTCAGCCCATTCCAGACGACACCGAGGTAGTTCCGCAGGCGTTCATGGATCTCGGCGTCACTGTCTATCTTTCATTCTGTCAGCTATGTGTTTCCGGACAGATATATCATTTTATTTCAAACTGTTGTTTTTAACTAAATCTTAGACTGGTTCGTAAGGTTGTGACTCCATTTATGGGTTTTGTACTTAAAGGGATTTCTTCGTTATTAGCTATGGTCATTTAGATTTTTTTAATTCTTCCGCACTTTATCTCAATCATCTAGTCAGTGTTTGTTAATTTCACTTGTTAATAAACAAATTCAGTTAACATGTTGGCTTGCCTAGCGGGTGCAACGTTAGGCGCCATCATGGCCTGAAGGTGGGATTTCGGGTCGTGACAGCTATGGATCGGGCTGCACGCCGCAACAATATATATATGTTAGGCCGAGAGTTGAGTATATGAGGGCAGTTATGAGTATATATGTAGTGAGGCAAAGAGCCGAGTATGTGAGTATGAGGACAGTTATGGTATATATGTAATGAGGCTGAGGGCCGAGTATGAGAGGATAGTTATGGATCGGACTGCACGCCGCAGAAATANTATATATATATATATATATATATATATATATATATATATATATATATATATATATATATATATATATATATATATATGTGGATCGGGATGCACGCCGCAACAATATATATTATATATATGGATCGGGTTGCACGCTGCAACAATATATATATTGGATCGGGCTGCACGCCGCAACAATATAGTGCTTGGGCTGAAGGAGCCCCTCCAGGAGTCTGTACATCCCTAGTGAGCGCAGTCGACTATTATATGGATCGGGCTACACGCCGCAGCGTATAGTATATGGATCGGGCTGCACGCCGCAGCAATATACAGCGCGTCGCAGTAATATATATATATATATATATATATATATATATACGTATGGGAGCGGGTTGTACGCATCAACAGTTGATATATGGTACATGATAAGTGAGAGTGCTGAGTGTGAGCATTGACTTATGAGAGTAGATTCACGAGTGAATGAGAGGCTTGCCCGCGAGGCTTTATTGTGAGTGATACTGTGCCCAAGGGGCTTATATTTTATGAAACTACTGTTTTTCACTCTTCTTTACACTGAGACTCTGATGATAAATGTTTTTATACGAGATTTTTAAATGGAAACTGGAGTTTTATGAAATAATAGGAAATGTAAATTCCTGACTTGATTTAGTTATTTCCACAGTCACTAATTATATAGATTTTCATGATTTATAAATGCTCGTCACTACACTCATGTTTTTAGATACTTTGGTTACTTACTGATTTAGCGTACTCACGTTACTCCCTACACTTTGTGTGCAGATTCAGGTACCGGGGCAGAGCGATAATTGAGCTACCCCATTTGGAGCATTGTTTGGAGGTTGCGAGGTAGCTGCTCGGTGTCCGCATCGCTACTCTTTCTCCTTCCTATTCTATCATTTGTACTTTACTTCTCAGACTTGTTATAGTAGAGGATTTGTATTATACTGTATCATCTCTTAGATGCTCATGACAGTTGACTCCAGGTTTTGGGAAGGTGTATAATTTGTTCATCTCATTATGCCATTTTTAAATCTGCTAACTTTGGAAAATTATGAAATATATTGAAAGTCTGAAATGGTTGGCTAGCCTAGTTCCACGATAGGCGCCATCACGGCCAGTTGTGATTTGGGTTCATGACAGGATGCAACATCTAGGGCTAGGCGAATGAATGGTTTGCGGGATATCGGGTTCGAGACGGTTGGAAGAACTGGAGCGGGATTGCTCCTGCTGGGATAGTCGTTGCTCGCCGGGTTACCTACAAATAAAAGCAACACAAGCGTATACTATGAATAAATTTAAACATGATGCAGGTTCCCGTTGGATTATGAAAGTTGTCTTTGGACGTTTAGGGATGACGTTCTAGACCATGATGTCCTTGGCCATGGATTGCTTGATGAGATATTCGTAGGCCATGAAATGATGTTCTCGGGCCATAAAGATGGTGCCTCCGAACTATGATGCCTTTGAATAATGATATGCAAATTGAGAGAGATCCTCAGGCCATGACATGGTGTCTTCTGGCTATGAGGATGATGCCGTTAGAATATGTCGCCTTTGGATAGGTTGGCGATATTTCAGCCCATGATATTCAATAATATAATGCTGACAAGATAGAGCTTAGTCTTGCGAATTGAAGGGCAGAGCTTAGCCCGAAAGAGAAGCGAAGTAGGGAATGTTTGAGAGACAGCGCTTAGTCTCGGTGAAAAAGTAAATTGGAGGAAGAGCTTAGCCTCATGCAGATAGGAAGGCAGAGGTTAGTCTTATGCAAAATGGAAGGAAGAGATTAGCCTTATGCAAGGGAAGGCATCGGTTAGCCTTATGCAAAATGGAAGGCAGAAGATTAGCCTTATGCAAGGGAAGGCAGGAGATTAGCCTTATGCAAGTGAAGGTAGAGCTTAGCCTTATGCATACGGAAGACAGATGATTAGCCTTATTCAAATGGAGGTAGAGCTTAACCTCATGCAAAATGTGGGACAGAGCTTAGTCCCGTGCAAGATGAAGGCAGGGCTTGGCCCTATGCAAAGGAACAAATAACGAATGCTAGTAGGATTTCTTAGCTAGTAATAGGTTGTGGTATTGCGATCGTTGTGAGAACTGTGACTATGGAGTATGTTCGTTCTTTTGTGCTGATAGTAAACCTTGCATTTACGACCGTGTTGAAGTTTGTGACTTCGAAACTTATTTTTTCTTTATACCTGCATCAAAAGAAAAATCGTGAGTTCTATAGATGGGGAAGGTTGGTTCGTATCCCCGTTGGCTTTGCTTGCTTCGTTCTGCTTGGTCTGATGATCCTGTTTATGTCATCAGGGTAGCGTTTGCTAAACAGAGCTATATTTTGCAAACATGCATGATTTTATAAAGACGTAGTAAAAATATATTTTGAGAAGTTTAGATGAACCGACGACCGTGACATGATTCAAGACATTGCAACCACTCATGCTACGAAATTTTGAGGGTCCTCCTAAAAATTCTGCCCCAGTTAGATGGTTGATGATTCTAGCCGTTGTACATGTTGCGATCGGCTGAACTTGCTTTGGAATTTTGAGGGTCCTTCTCAAAATTCTGCCCCACCCATAGGGCTTCCTACGTATCCCCTCTTAAACGGGAATCAGGTTGGGCGTAGTTCAATTTACATCATAAAGAATTACACATAGTAGCGTTTGACTGCATCTGAATTGATTGGCTTTGGCCAGACTTCTCCGTCCATTTCTTCAAGTATAAGAGCTCCTTCTATCAATACTCGGTGAACCATGTATGGACCTTGCCAGTTGGGAGAGAATTTCCCTTTGGATTCATCTTGATGTGGAAAGATCTTCTTTAACACCAACTGCCCTGGTGTGTACTATCTTGGTTTGACTCTTTTGTTGAAAGGTTTGATCATTCTGCTTTGATAAAGCTGTCTGTGACATATTGCATTCATCCTTTGGACTGGGCCGGTTGAGAGCCCGGTAGTCGACACAGACCCTAACTTTTTCGTTTTTCTTGGGTACCAGCACGATGTTAGCTAACCATGTTGGATATTCAACTACCCTGAGGACCTTGGCGTTGATTTGCTTGGTCACTTCTTCTTTGATTTTCAGACTCATATCAAGCTTGAACTTTCTGAGCTTTTTCTTTACCGGCGGGCAAATTGGATTGGTCGGAAACTTGTGAGCTACAATTGATGTACTTAGACCAGTCATGTCATCATACGACCATGCAAATATGTCTTCATACTCTTTCAAGAATTATGTGTATTCCACTTTCTCTGATGGCGACAAATGGATGCTGATGCAGGTTTCTTTGACAGTCTCTGAATCTCTCAGGTTGATTATATCGGTTTCATCCAGATTGGACTTAGGCTTGTTTTCAAAATCCTCAACTTCTCTGATAATTTCATCGGGTATGACATCCTCTTCTTCTGAATCACTGTCCTTTTGTTGTGTTGTCTCATTGTATGTCACACTCATTGGTTCATCAAGACAGAAAAATAATGTTGTATAGAAAAAACAATGAGAGAAAAGATAATAAATAAATACAGATTCGTTGAAACGTAAAAGTGATTTTTGAGTGTTTTGGAACATTGGAGATTTTATTGGAAAATGTGAAAATGGAAAAGGTGAAAAGGAACTCATTAGAAAAAATGAAATAAACAATGCTTGTTCAGCCTTGCTACCCCGGGACTCGCCGGGCCTTGGATGATCTGACAGTCCAATTCTTGTGGAATGATCCCTTACTCACAGCTTGGATGGTAGGGCCTTCCTCCTCCTCCTCCTCAACAATAACACAGCAGTCCACGTCACCATCTTCCAGGAATAGATTTTTCAAGGCCGCCAATGCTTCTTCTTCCTCTGACCCCCATATTACATCAGCCTACTGGAAGGTCTGCTCCAGATGCGGTATCGACCTTTCCAATGGATAGTAGGGGCCGCGCCATGGTGGCGACCAGTTCTCGTACTCTTGCCATGTGTATTTGTATCCCGGCCCAAAAGTGGTGCCATGGTGCTTCAGCTGTATTGGTTTGGAAATCCCCTGAAGATTCTTATCGAGTCCTCTGCCAGGATCGTATCCACTCCAGTTCAGTATTCTCTCGATCTTACTTTCCCACCATTTGGCTTTGTCTACTGCATTAATTCGTTCAATATGGTGGTAGGTTTCTCCACCCAGCCTTCTTCTACCTTCAATCACCGGAATGGTATGGTGACTATAGATAGGATTGCTTTTGTCTTCATGGATGATCACCTCCTGGTGGTTCCATTCAAATTTTACTGACTGATGCAATGTTGATACCACAGCCTCAGCGGCATGTATCCACGGACGTCCCAACAACAGATTGTAGGATGCAGATATGTCTATCACCTGAAATTCAACCTCGAACCATGTAGGTCCCATCTGCAAGCAAAGACTGATTTCACAAATGGTAGACCTCTGAGAATCGTCAAAAGCCTTTACATTCATAGATCCTTCTTTGATCTCGTACAAACGCTTGCCCAATTTCTTGAGTGCTCTCAACGGACAGATGTTGAAGCTGGATCCCCAGTCGATCAAAATCCTGGTGTTGAAGTAGTCCTCACATTGCACAGTGATGTGCAGTGCTGTTTTATGACTTAGCCCTTCTGACGGCAGCTCGTCCTTGTGGAAAGTGATCTTGTGACTCTCTAGTACTTGACCTACCATATTGGCCATTTCTCCACTAGTTATGTTATTTGGCACATATGTTTCGTTCATCACTTTCATCAAAGCATTCCTGTGTGTCTCTGAATTTTGCAGCAATGACAGAATGGATATCTGGGCTGGAGTTTTGTTCAGCTGATCGATGACGGAGTATTCCCTGGCCTGCACCTTCCTCCAAAGATCATCTGGGCCTATCTCAATGACGGGTGGCCTGGTGGAAGCATTCTTTCTAGACTCTGTCAAATGTTCAGGCGTATAGATCCTACCGGTCCTTGTCATCCCCTATGCAGCACCAGATTCTTCTATCTTGATTTTACCTTTCCTTCTTGCTTCAGCCATGTAATCCCAAGGTACAACCTTGTCGTTGAAAGGTGGCGTGGTTGAAACTGTCACTGTGATTGGGGCAGCTACTTTCACTTCAAATGGAATGGGTGCCTTAGCAGGTGGCATAACTTCAACCTCGAACGACAAATGTGTGCTTGCAGGTGATGTCGTTTCAAACTTGAATGGGAGTGATATAGTTACCTCAACGTCTCCGGATGGCTGAATCTGGACTATGATGGGATTAAGAGTGACTGCTGGCTTTGTTGGGTCATCACCTTCTATAATTAACCCGATTGACCCCTCTAGGTCCCAATCTATGGTCTGGAAGTGGATTGTTGCGAACATTGGGAGAAGCTTCTTTTGCCTGTATGACCTTGTTATCAATCATAGACTGGATCTTATCTTTCAATGAGCGATATTCATCAATTGTATGCCCCTTCATGCCGGAATGGTATGCACATGTCTTGTTTGGATTGACCCATTGGGATGGATTTTCAGGGGTTATAGCAGGGATATGAGTGACATAACCAGCAACTTTTAATCTTTCATACAGCTCGTCGATGGGTTCAGCAATTGCGGTGTATTGTTTAGGAGGTATGCGATCAAAGTTGGGTCGAGGTCTTGGGAAATTTTGGCGAGCAGAGGGTGATTGGAAGTGAGATGGCTGAGAGTTGTAGGTATGATAAACAGGAGCTGGTTGGGAATATCTGGGGGGGAAGTAGGCTGATATGTAGATGGTGGAGATGGCTGATATGTTGGTGGAGGTGCTGACTGATAGGTGGGCGAGGGTTCTTGATAGGTGAGTGGGGAAGTTCGGTATACCAACGGGTATTTGGGTCCCTGTGCAACCATTATTGTTCCTGCATATTTCTTCTTGGATATACCACCAGACTGCAAGGCTTTGTTGGTGGCCTGTAATGCCTCAAAGTTAGTGACTATTCCACTCTTGATACATTCTTCAATTCTCTCACCTAGCTTGATGATGTCAGAGAATTTGTGGTTTTCAATCACCAGTAGCCTCTCATAATATTGCGGGTCTTGTGCCCGGATAAAAAATTTGTTCATTTGTTCTTCCTCTAGGGCAGGCATGACCTTGGCTACTTCAGATCTCGAGCGGCATACTCGCGAAAAGTTTTGGTGGGCTTCTTTTTAAGGTTTTGGTTATAAAGCACGTCTGGTGCATTCTAAGTATTGAACCTATGTCTGATTCCATACTTACCCAGTCAGACCACTTCTTAGTGTTTTGGCTGATGTACCAAGATAAAGCATCTCCTGTGAGGATCCTCATGAAAAATTTCATGCGAATCTTCTCGACTCTTCCTACTACAACCAATTTATCACAATAGGTCCTTAGATGGACCCTGGGATCACCTGTGCCGTAGAACATTTCGAACTTAGGAGGTTTGTAACCCTCCGGTAGTTCAACATCGGGCTGTATGCAGAGATCTTTGTAGTTCAACCCTTCAACTCCCTTGCTTCCTTCAATGACCTGAACTCCACTAGTCAGTTTCTTGAGTTCCTCGGCCAAATTCTTAATGAGCATATCTTTCTCACTCGATTCAAGTGTGTAAGTAATGTGTTGGGTGGAGTGAGGTAGAGTCTCCGCTTCTATGGGGTTGTTCTGATGACCTAGTGATTGATCATAGAGGTGGTCACTTGTGGAGTTCTGTGGTTTAGGGATAATTAGCGGGGTATTTCTTGGAGTGTGGCAAGTTTTGTGCTGGTGATGTGGTTGGATAATTTGATTTTTCGGTTGAGTTGAGGGAGGATTTTTTTTTGTTTGGGGTGTTCTGAGGAGGTATGGGATTTTGAGTGACATCTGGGACAGTGAGTGAGAAGGATAAATTTTCCAAGTTTCGGACATGCGCAAGCTCCCCTTGGAGTTTAAAAAACCTTTGCTCGAGTTGTGTCATAGCCTCATTCTGAACTTGAGTGTCTTGATTTTCAGTGGCTTCTGTTCGTTCCACTGGCATTGTGTTTTCTTGTGTGATGTTGCTCAAATCTTCCATTCTGCCTTTGCCTTTGCTTTTTCCCTTAGGTGGACTAGAAGGAGGAGGAGGTGGAGGGCCCCTGGATCTTGTGTGATACGATGATGATGCCAGAATGCATGAACCAAACTTTGGGGAGGGGAAATAATCAAAAGAAAGAAACAAAAACAAAAATAAAAGGTAGCCAAGTCAGTGAGGATCATGAGAAAATATTGCAGTATTTAAACGTACATTGCATGAATAAAATCGTATCCTAACTTGAGAGCCTCGTTGTCCCGAGGTAGGCCTAGCGACAAGTTGATTTGGAGAACTTAGATGCCAAAATGCATTTCATTAGTGTAAATAGATGAATCCAAAACGACACTAAAATAATAAGCAGGAAATAAGGTCACTAATGGCACCTAGCCTTGTTACATTTGAAAAAAAAGCAATGAAAAGGAAACCTAGACTACTTGGTCCTAGAAGGACCTTCCCCAGGCTCGATCTTCTTGGCTCTGTCAATCAGGTTCCCTAGGTCGTGCATGCCCAACAACAGGTATACCCTTTCTAGATTCCCTCCTTCATTTCCCTCAGCATTCTGGCAGTCGGCGACCCTTTTCCCCGTCTTCGCCTCTGGCTCCATCAGACCCTGCTCGAAATATTCCAGCCTTTCATTAGATTTGATAGCCTTTTTCTTCCACTCATTGATCAGTTCTATATCAGTCTTGTGTTTCTCCAGATGCTCGGCCTAGGACTCACGAACCCTTTTGCACAATTTATTGTATTTCACTTGAGCCTCAACCGCTTCGTCTATGACCCTGTTTCTGCCGATTCCCGGCTTAACTATCCCTGCTATGTTGTCTTCCAACCATGATAGGTAAAGGCGTATATGCCCTGCATGGTATCTGTCGGTCTCGATGGTGTCCTTTTCTACAATAACCTTTAGATTCTACATATGCTGAGCTTCGCATTTGTACGGTATGTCGTCATCCTGAAAATCTGCCCTGTAATGGCTCATTTTAGAGACTCGCGGTATAACTTGCTTCCTACCTGCCTGTATCATAACCCTGATGGGAACATAAGGGTATATGCCCCTTAAACCGATCAACACCAGGTGCGGAGCGTCCCTCAATCAGATGATGAATTCATTGGTAGGGAACCATTCGAAAATCCATTGAACTTGGTCCTCGATCAAATTTTCAAAAAACTGCGCCCATTCTGTAGCATTTTCCAGTTGAGAAAACCTGTCTGGGATGTAGGTCATTCTCTTAGGGTGATGGAAGGCTAAATGATCATTCCACGCCCTTCGTGAAAGTTCTTGACGATATTGACCCCTTTGGAGGTGCTCCAATAACCAAACCTGTAGTAGCAGATTGCAACCCTCAAAGTGTTTGAACCCCTTCTAGCAGCGATCCAAGGCTCGGTATATGTCTGCTATGATCATAGGTATAATGGTATATGTTTTTCCTTCGATCCCCTTCATTAAGGTTTTGGCTACCATAGCCAGTCTGGTGTGAATCCTCTCTCCTTTGCTTGGAAATACTATCATACCTAGGAAGCAAACAAGGTACACAAAAACCCTGCGGTAAATATTACCCAAGGAAGTAATAGAGAAATCATTGTGGGAAATATGATAGGATTTGCTATGGTCGTATCGTTCATAGAGGTAGTCAAAAGGTATGTAGGACTCTATCAGGCACTCTAAATCATCGTTCTTTTTCAAACCCATCATTTTCAGGAACCCCCTAGCGGCACGGCTTTCCGTAACCAACAAACCTGGGCTGTCCCAAGGTAATCCCGCGAAGCCCCCTATCTCCTCCATGAGGGGGGTCATTTTTATGTCGCCAAAACGAAACACAGACCTTTCTCTGTCCCAGAACATAGTGGTTTCTTCGATCAACATATTGTTTGGTTGGATATCCAGTAAAGAGGGCAAGTTTCCGAGGGCTCTCTTCATATGGTCTTTGTCACTTAGTGAAAAGTCTTCCCACCAATCCAGCAACAATGGTGGTATTCTTTGGACCATGCCGAACCTGGGGACTTCGTGCCTCATTTTCTGCAAAATAGATAAGGTTAGACCCTTAACCCTGCCAGACTCGACTATTTATACACTTATGATTAGCATACAGGCATTTAGTTCTCCAAATAAATGCACAAAACGTGATTGTGTCCGTTTGGATTATGAAGAACCTGGTGGAATTTTGGATAAGGCTGTCTTAAAGGGTTATTATGCGGACGACACATTAACACGGCTAGGTTTGACCATGATGCATGTACAATATAACAGAGTAAGGTTTCTATGGGGTTTTAGACTCGTACCCTCAAGCGGACAACTTGAGGGGGAAAGGCACGAAACCGTCGACTGCACCGCTGATCGACTAGTTTTACCGCAAATAAGCTTTTTCGAATTTAGGGGTGATATAAAATGGAAGAGCGCAACCAATCATCAAGCGTTGCTATAGGATTTGTATAGGCACGAGTGGAATATGATGTTAAGCATGATTATGCAACAATAAATGAGCAATAAAAGCATGTTGTCATGAATTTGCACGTTATGAAAGCGGTAAATACAACAGTTATGATTCAAAAGCAGTTACAAAGGAAAACAAAAAGAAACATGTCAGTTTTGATTTTGAAAAGAACAAGTACTTGAAAGAGATAAACAATTAATTGCACATAAAGGGGGAAAGGGAAAATTCGCAAGTATTAACAAAGTAAATACATGTTCACAAAGCAGTTTGAAATGGTAAAAGCCTAGATATGTCCCCAGCAGAGTCGCCATGCCGTCCCCCCTCTCTTCTCCCTCTCCTTTCGGATCGGTCAGGGTGTTCCACATTATTGGGATAACTCGTTTCCTTTTGGGAAAGGGGTAAGGAATTGAAGAGCCGCCACCTAACGAAAGGTGCGTTAGGGAACCTACTAAGGGTCATTTACAAACACAGATTGGATAACCAGAGATAAGGTAAGGGCTTGAAATTACTTCAATATGAAGGTGTTAGGCACCCCTCGAAGTCCACAACTGTGGTTCCCGGCCAAACAAGCTTTGTGAATTTTAAAACAGGTAGCACATAAGCAATAAAAGCACATAGGTAAACAAATAAAGGTTTTTGAGAAGATTTGCAGTCTAAGCGCACATATATGCTAAAGATTAAAAGATTTAGAGTAGGCACACATATAAGGTTTTGAAAGAGTTATGATCTAAACACGTATATCTAAGGAATAGGGGGTCCTAGGTTGTTTATCCTATATGATCACATCAGTACAATGCCCGGTAATCACTCCCTAGAAGAGGGTCTACACGTGGCATTAGCGCACCAGCTATCATATCCATGTTTACCCTTTCTCACCCCTTAGTGGTTATTAAGCGAGTTTATTTAATGACCTCTATACGTGTTGTTACCCATCCCTTCTTAATGGTACTGGAGGAGATTAGGACCTCTACCTATAGGCAGTTCTAGACAGACCCCTAAGGTTTAAAAGGAGAAAATACTAGGCGATAGACAAGAATAAATAGGACTTTAGCAGATAAAGGCAGGAAAGAGAGTTTAAGAGGCTCAGATTTACCTCCACAGATAATTCATGTAATCAGCACGACTCAAAACACAAACAATGACAGTATTATTAAACAGGATCCTAAAACATGATGTCTAAGTGAATATCAAAACGTAGAAGATGTGCAGTTTCAATTTTATAAACCTAGAAGCAGGGGCCCTAATCAGTTTGCCTATTGATTTTAAGCTT